>VWYH01000778.1:762891-786935 GCA_013399365.1 Pampusana beccarii | reverse complement strand
TTTGTTCTGTGACTTGAGGGATCTTATATTTTCTTCCTCTGCTGGTTTATCACATGTGAGTGGATATTAGCAAAACTTCTCATTCTCAGAATTAGTATGAAAGACACAATTAATTCATAATTCTGAAAGTGATAGGAGGTTAGAGGAAGAAAAGTGCTATACTGATGTGAAGATATGCTTCCTTTAAGAGTCAAGTAGATTTCAAACTCTTTATGAATAGATAAACCAAACAACTTATTTTTTCCTATCCTTCCTCCAGGAACAGAAACATGGGATGTGTCTGAAGAGCACACAAATAAGCACTTAAATATTAGGTATAATAAGCCCTGAAGTGTTGCACTACTCGTGCTAATTTGACAGGACAGTGAAGTATAAGGCAAAAAGAAGCATAAAAGAAGAGTCTCATGAGAGTCATGAGGAAAATCAAGGAAAGGACAGGAAAATACTTTGTCTGCTCCAGGGCTTAGGAAAAACTGATTGCATTAGTGAAGCAGCATTGCGGTCAGCAGAGCTAGGCTTGTTCATACGGGCTTATGTTGTGTTTTTCCAAGGCAAGACTCCTATGACTTTAATTCAGCAGAAGAGAAAGCCAGAAAGGTGAGCTCTCACTTTTCAGTGGGTTTTTTACTTTTTTTTTCTTCAAAGTTAACTTAAAATTCAGAGTTATTTAACAGCAACCTCTTCTCCACCCTTTTCAGACTCCTCTCTGCTATCCCATTGCCCTGAGAAGGAGAAAGAATAGAATCACAAATGAACAATAAGATTAAAAAGGCTTTTGGGGTCAATTCCATAACTAATAAGGGAGGAGAGGACATGGGTTTATGATCTGAAGGTTAGTTCAATGTATTCTCCAAAGGGGCTATTTCTTGGAACATAAATTTGTAATTTAAAATATATTGCATCAGCAGCATTTTTGGGGCCTGATCCAGCAGTAACAATTGCAGCCTTTGAGGTGAGGTAGCCTGTGGGTTCTCATTAGGGCAATAGGGCTGTAATTCCGCACTCATTTGCACATCTGCTCTGTGTGATCAATCTTTGGCAGATCACCTATCCAGCAAGAGGCCATCATGCTGCAGACAGACACACATCCTCCGTTGCCTCCTTCTGTAACTGTATGCCAAGTTGCTGCTACACTGCTTCAGGTAGAAAAACTAACATGAAAATGGGGTTTCTGCTTTCAACCTTCTGATATTATCTCTGATGAACTCTATTTATCCTTTACCCTGTTTGAAGCTGTGAAGAAAATTATGTGGTCAAAAGAGATAAAACATCTATTTTGAAATTTTACCCATTGTATGAGACAAGGGGTGAGAGGTGGAAAGAGAAATTAGTGCCATGAAGCCCACAAACAGATAATTGCTAGATAGGATAAAAAGTCCGTAGCCCTTTCCATGTTACCATTTCACTCTGTGAGATGCTCACTGTCTGCCATGCGGCTGCAATTTACAATTTCCTTATTGATAGCATAAATGCGTTTGTTTAACAGACCCAATTCTTTGCAACAAAATAGTAAAAACAATCCATCCTTCTTCCCCAAATGAAACTCACATCTTCATTGTTTCTGTACTTAGTCACTTTATTCCAAACTTAAAGTACCTGCTGGACCCACATGCCATCAGATGTGTCTATAGAGTTCATACATGTGCATTTAGACACACGCATACACATGAAAATAAATATTTACACATTCAGATATAACTTTAGCATTAAAATATATATTTACACATTGGTGTATAAACACAAAATTTCTTTTGCATGTATATTTATTTCTAATAAATGACAAAAAACATTTGTCGAAGCTTGGGCCTGTTGTCAAACCAGTGTCCAAGAGATACGTAGTGTATTCAGCTATTGTGTGTGTGTATATATGTACATGCATATGTGCATGCACATAAATATGCATGTGTGTGCATACACACACACAAACACAATCTCCATATTCTTCCTAATTTGTGAAGCATTGCTTTCCTGTTCAGGCACTATGAACAGCAAATGAAGCAGAAAGCACCCAGTACTCCACAACTGAGATGCTATCTTGAGACTCCAAGGATTTCTTAATTGACTAGGGTGAGGTCAAGAGCTAAAAAGATTGAGCAGCAACAATGTGTGCAAAAACATTTTTTTGCTGCTTCAATTTCCTTTGCTGACATCTAGGAAACATCTCTCAAAGAAAGGAGAAAACTTTTAAAGGGGTCACCAGTGCAAGAGGACAGGATTTTATCCTGAACATTCGAAAGAATAACGGATGTGCCTGATGCTAAGATTTATGCAAGAGGGCATGGGCAGCATTACTTTGCAATTGTGAAATTAGGATACTGGGCTTTATTTCAACTTCTGGCTCAAATATGCAGGGTGATCACTTCAACTTTCTTTATCCCTTTATCTACCAATGAAATTGGAAATGCATTCTTGCAGGCATTGAACTCTGTACAGCTCCAAACAAAATCAAGACTCAAGCCAGTAAGGGAGCAATTAAATTGCACCTGTTTCAGGTAAATATTACAGATACTTGAAAATATAGTCAATGCTATTGATTTTAAGCCTCTTATGGTTGTTACTCTAAAACAGAAAGAAATGCTAATTAATTAAGACAAATTTATACATATCTGAGAGAGCTGTATTCCCCTAGGTTCACAGCAAAAAACAAGTGTACTTTGTGTATTCATGTTCGTTTCAATTTGACTGCTTGTGTATAAACTATTACATGAATATGTGCAGGAACAGATACATACCATGAGCCATTATCGTGACCTTACTCTGTACTCAGATTTCATACTATCAGTTGTTTAAATGGTCTTCTTTTCTTCAGTCTTCAGGATGTCTTGTGTCTCTCTTTTGGACCTGATAATTCAGAAACTGAATTAAAATTATGCCTTTAGTTTAAATCCAGGACTGCATACACTTTAAATTATGTTTTTCCTGAAGTTTGCAAATATTATACTTTCCTGATGGACGATGCACTCAGTGAATAAAAAATATTTATTTGATTACTTCTGACAACTGTAAATATCTTGAAGACAAAACAATATTAACAGGTACCTTGTAATAATTTAATAGTTAATTTACCTCACAGAATGTGTTCCAGGAGGCTATGACCTCTCCAAATTTATCAGGATTGCTATAGCTTGCATGGCTCTGCTCTGTCCTTTTTTCCCTGCTTGTACCAAAACTTTCTCTGTTGCTCCCTCTGTTTATTTTCACCAGCAATCACCTTTCTATATTTTGTATTTCTCACTCTTTCTTGTCTTCCTTTCATTTAATGACTGATTCTTTGCCTTTCTTCTGCCTTTACTGTTTCACACTGTATAGGTCCACATCTATTGCCTCTCTTTTCTACTTTTATTCCCAAAGTCTAAGTTCCTCATTTCTCCACATCTTTATAACACTATCAATGCTGTCTTGATTTTGCTGATACCTCACAGTATCAAATTCCTGCTTCACTGTTTGGTCACGAACTGAAATTTGATTGACCATTTAGGGACAGATAGGACTGAGTAAGTTGCTACTTAAATATTTCCATGGACAGATTTTTAAAGTGCACCAGAAAAAATGGCAACCATCAAACTTCAGCACTTGCCAGCAATCTTCAAACTTGCTCTGTTTAGTTGGGTTTGGAGCAATAATCCCACAAATCTTGCCTCCTCTATATGTTTAGACAATGTGTCCACATTCTTACTCCAATCTATTCTGGAGCACTGAACCCTGGCATTGAATTTTGAATGCCCCTCTATCTCTCTGGAATCTTTCACGCTGCATCAAATTTTCAGTATCACTGAAGTCCTGGCATGCCAATTTATTTATAATTAATATAGACCACTTAACTTTTCATTGCAGAACAACAAAGAGCCATGGTTTCATGTTATTTGGATACTATCTTGCCAACAAAGATTAGGAGTTGAGGTTCTGTCAGGCAATGAACTTTTTTTATGGGACCTGAGTGACCAGATGATGAAAAGCAGATCTTTCCTCCCAGAGAATAAATCTTCAGTGGATTATCCAGGCTCTTTGAACACGGAAAAAACAAAATAAAATCAAGACTTGTACCACACACTATGTTTACCCTGAATTAGTACAAAGTAGACAGAAGTTAAATATTTAAGATATGACCCATCCAGTTGGAAAGCAATTTTGCCTTTCATAAACACTGTCAGATTTCAAAGTAGTGTTTTCTTGATAAGACATGAAATTAATAGCTGAGAATATTTCTCTCATGAAACTCCTCTCCTAAATGGAACCTCAGACTTCCGAATTTCTGTTTGAAAATTTCATTGTAAATCATGCTCTACAAATCCGTTTACATTTTTTAAGAAAGATTTAATGACTTCTCCTTTATGAGAGGCTTAGGGTAAACAAAGTAGCACGGATAAAACAAAAATGAGTGAATTTTTTCTCTTCAGTCAAAGCAAACTTGATCTAAACCCTTTTGAGAACTGGATAGAATAAGTAACTGGATTAATTTCATATATCTTTCTATTTAAGTCAGGAAGAAACATAAGTAGAAAGGTAAAATTACTGTTACTAAATGGTATTCAATAACACCCTGCCTGTTTTCATCAGCCCTAGAGTCCAATGGAGTCCAAACAGCACTTTGAGAAAGGACAAAAAGGACTGTTACAAAAGGTGAACTTAATATTTCTGGTCCAAAGAAAGGGTGTATTTCCCACATTCTTACAGAGAATTTGCTACTTTATTTCCCAGTTTTTCTGCCAGCAGAGTTTTGAGTCCATTATTCATTTCAGAAAAGGAAGACAACTCCAGTCCACTAGTCAGATGGATTTCCATGGTCTGGCAGGCTCTCAGGCAACATCTCTCATTAACTATGTGAGCTGATTAAAATAACAGTTGATTACTTTGCATGGTATCCCACTGCAACAGAGCAGAGAGCTTTTCACAGCTTCAGGCACATCAGAAAATACAGGTGGCTACTCATACAAATGTAAAAATGAACACACAGTGTTCAAGTACCCCTTCATCAACTTGAATTTCAATTTGGTTCATTTCTTTATTGCTAACAAACTTTTGATATCACATGGTGTTTTCCATGGATAATATTTCATGTATTATGCAGGCAATCAGAAGAAAGCTGAGGATTTTGGCTGGGGACATTTGGAACATTTGGCAGCCAGCAAGCCATGAAAGGCAGCTCAGATTTCTGGTATAAACTTATTAAAGTCATATGTCTAAACAATCAGCACAGAGATTGCTAAGCACAATGAGGAAAATGTGCATTCTAAGGCAAGACAGCTAACATCCCTTTAGAAGGAAGAGGTTACTTGCTTTTCAGGGGAAGATGATATTATAAACTGATGAAAGTGAGAACGATAGAAGTTCTTATTTATGAGGGGTTTTAACCATACATTTCAGTAAAAAAGTATTAACTGTGACCAGATGGCTGACATAGCCTCATTCATAGTGTGGTAAACACTCAGTTCAGTATAGAAGAATTGCTTAGAGACTTTTTGTAAAAGGTTTACTGAAATTAAATTGAACAAATAAAAATTTAGTCTAGAATATCTAAGGAGTGTCTGAAACATTCTCAAACAGTATTTGGATTATCTATGAGAACTTGTGGAAAACAGATACATTTTCAGGAGATTCCGAAAAGGTAGTTTATGTTAATTAGTCTATAAATGGAGAGGCAGGAGAAAGCATGAACCAGGAAGTTATAGATCAGCGCTTCAGAGTTCTTAGAAAGTTACAGATAGATGGACGGATAGAGATGTAGACAGAGATTATATATTAATAGATTATTTATCTATAGACACAAAACCAATAATATTTAAAAACTCCTACCACCACCAAACAACAAAAAATCCATTTTAAAGACTAATAAATAAGAATAAGAAGATGGGAAGTAACAGCCAGCACAGATTTGTCAAGAAGAAGCCACATCGGACCAGCCTAATTAGGGCTTCTTAGAAAAGGTTGCTAGTAACATGTTTGGGAGAAGCAGAAGGTATCATAAATGGACAGATTAACAGGTATACTGTTTATAAATCTGGAGAGTACTCGGACTCAAAAATATTTTATTAAAATAAACTTTTATACTTATTAATTGCAGATAAGATAGGAAGAAATGATCTTAAACAACAGCAAGAAAGATTTGGGGGGTTGGCGATTGGGAGAAATCTTTCCAACTACAGGCATAGTAGAGCACTAATGCACACTGCCAAGAAAGAACACGCAAACTTCTGCCACTGGAAGTTTTCAAGAACTGGTGAGATAAAAATCTGTCAAGAATAGTTTAGTCATAGCTGATCTTGCCTTTGGGCAACTAGATGGATTATATGACTCTTTGTGATGTTATTTACTATGATTTCTGTGATTCGCAAGTAATCATAATACTATTGACTCCAATTCGTGTCTAGTAACTTATATAGACTATTTTAAGGACAAAAAAAATATAAAGTTAACAAAAAGAAACGTTACATGTGGAAGTTAGAGTGTTTTAATTGGTTTACTAAAATCAGAAAGATGGGGAAATGAAAACACAGCTGCATTATGAACTTCTGCCTGCATGCTGTCAGCTGACTACAGTTATTTTTCCCAGCATATTTAGCTACTTGCCTTTTGTTCTACCCACCATTTATATTGGAGGAAAAATATAGTTTCCTAGTTATAGCAGAACTTTCAGTTCAAACAGCTTAGGATGAGGAAAACTGCCCAGAAGTGAAGACTCAAGCTAAACCATTTTGCACTGAAAGTCCTCCAGAATACAACCCATTTGCTCCCAATGTCCAGCATTACCATCAGGTTTGCCCATGAGATAGGAAGGAACACCCAGAAGGCCTCTCTGTGGTGTGGCACTTATAAAGACAACATATCAGATCTATGGCTTCTTGTACAGGCTAGGCCAAACCAGGGCCTCAGGCTTGGGAGCTGAGTTTGCTTTAGGAAAGGCATTTTTAAGAGCATGAGATGTCTGAAGAAAGCCTGCAAAAGCATTGTATTCTACAAAACTGGGGTCATTAGCTTGTGCTGGATGCTGAACAGAGGACCTCCTCCATGGCTGTTATGCTCCAAAGCTTTGCTTTAGTGCTCATTACTTAAAGCATTTACCTGAGGCACACAAAATAAAGCTTAGCTATCCTAATCTCACTCTTTTTCAACTCAATAAAAATGAAAGATTTAGAAAATTTACATTACACTCCTTTTTGAATATAGAGGGAGCCTAGGAGGGCTAAGCCCCTCATTAAAGCACATCAGTTAAATCTATCAAGGTAGGATTGACGAAGGTAAAGTTCTTAGTGCAGGTTATCTGCCTAAGTCAAGAGACATTAATCTGGGCTAACTCCTCAACACTTCACTCATCACCCAGGATAACTTTACAGTGTGTAGATCAACTAGAGATTCAACACAATAGTACAAAGACTCTCATAGCAATATACCCTCAAAACCACTCTCCTGTTTTCCTGCTCTTAGAAATGTGTGAAAGGAGGTCTCTGGCAGCAAGGATATGTCTTTCAAAAATATTAGGAGTTCTATATAGTAACAAGGAGATTTGAGGGTGCAGGGGATGGGGAAAATTACAGGCAATTTCCTTGATCTCTACTCTTGCTGCTGTTTATCTGCACAAGTATCTTTCCATTTTTGAACACTGCATCCCTAAGGCTGACTCTATTGTTTCCTTTATTACAGAAGAATTGTGTGCAGGGGGTTGGTTCTTTTTCATGTATGCTTCTGAGGAGGGAATCAGGCCCTATAGCAGGAAATACTGAACCTCTTGCAAGAGACTTTGAGAAAGCTGCAACTGAATTTTGCAGAGGTGTGGAAAGTTCAGACTGTGATTGAGTATTCAGTAAACTGAACATTTACCTGAACTGAAATGAACTTCAAAAGCTCTTGTGGGTCAGGGATCATCACAGCAGATGTCTGAAAAAGAAAGATTATCATAAGCTGTGTGTGTCCATGTATTCACGTCTTTGTGCAAGCAGACAAACATACAGTTATTCACTAGAGCAATGTGGTATTAGCTAACTGTGAAACAGAGCCAGGTGAATTCAGTTTTAATAGAAGAGAAAAATGTTCCATGTCTTCTCCATTCTAGAGCAATTCAATTGCTGCTGGTGATTGTTAGAGGCCACTTTAGATTAACTTTGCACAGTAGCACATGGCTGCTCTGAGGGTATTTTAAAATATGATCTCCTAACTATAAAATAAACAAACAAACAAACGAACAAAAACACACAAAAAACCACAACAGAATTAATAAAAACCAGTGAAGTGCTTGGGTGGTGGAAATTCTCACAGTGAACGTATTACAATGTCTGAAGGAATACGAGATGTAGTTCTGCGTCAAACAAAGCTGCTTAATTTCCAGTGCAGTACAGAAGTTAATATAATTGCAAATAGAACTTATTGTAAGTCTCACATTTTCTATGGTCTGGTAATTTCCTGATAGTGCACCTTTAAATACAGAGGTAGAATTTGATAATCCCAGTGGGATCCAAAATCTAATTATTTCAGTCCAGGAACACAAAATGTAAAAAAAAAGGACCAATTTCCTTGTCAGACTGAACTAGGATGGTGCAGCTTCAGGTTTATATCAATACAGGGACTTGGCTAGAAGAGAGCTTGTAATGATGCCTACTATGTAAAGTAGTTTAACACAGTGCTTGTTAGGCCACAGCTGGAGTACTGTGTCCAGTTCTCGTCCCCACAATTAAAAAAAAGATGCTGACAGACTGGAGGGGGTCTAAAGGTGGGCCATGAAAATGATTAAGAAGAGGCTGGAGAACCTGCCCTATAAGGAAAGACTGAAGGAACTAGGCTCTTTCTCTCTGAAGAAGTCTCAGTGGACACCTCATCACAGTATTCCCTAATTTAAAGGTTGACCACAAAGAAGACAAAGGTTCTCTCTTTACAAGGAGCCACATAAAGAAAACAAGGGGCAATACATAGAAATTGCACAACAAGAGGTCTCATCTGGAAATAAGAAATAAGGTTTTTTACAATGAGAACAATCATTCATTAGAACAACTTCCCCAGTTACATGGTAGAGTCCCTGTCACAGGTTTTTCAACATGTGATAAGACAGGGTGCTAGATAATCTCATCTAGGTTCCCTTTCACACAAAAAGGTTGGACCAGATGATCTTTCAAGATCCCTTACAGCGTAGGCTGTTCTATGATTGATTCTACAAACACAATGAAAGCACAGATCCTTTTCTTCTCTTTTATTGTCTTCATATATTGCTTTTGTTCTTAATAGCAAATGATTCACAGCTTTCTATCAGAAGAAAATAGTCTTTTCCCTCAAAAGAATGTGCAGGACAAATCCTTTCTGCCAGGAGTGAGGCTTACATATGTGTTGGGTATTCCAGTTTTGACTGGAGGATCTTGTGTCCATCTTTATACTGCCTATATGTATGACATTGTATTAGGCTATGGTGGTTTCCTGTGTGCTGTGGTTTACATACAGATTGCTTACTGTGATGGATAGTCTTAAAACTTACGCAGACTGCTCAGAGGTTCCCCGCACTAAAGTTCTCAACTCTTCTTTGCAGTTGCAGTTGCAGTTGCAGCTGTTATTGTACTCCGAGTCATTATCTCTCCTTTTGAACACAGTGTTCTCCAGTTATTTAAGAACAGAGTAATCCAGAAATAAGCTGCTAAGCATACAGCTGATGAGAAGTTAAGTAAACAAGCTCTACTTTGAGTCCCATGGCTCACTCCATTTAGTACGTACTTTGGTGTCCAAATTCAGCTCAGATAAACTTTTTTCTACCCCACATTTTTGCATAATGGCTCCCAGGTTGCAACAATTGCCAAGGAAGATAGCTTCTCTTTACACAAAATAACTTAATGCCTCATAGTCCACTGCTAAGGAACAGACTTTTAAGAAAGAGAAAGAAAGAAATTGATGCTTTGGTCTCTGTTTCAAAGACTACCTTGCTTTCCCAAATATAAGAGCTACCCCAAAAATAAGCCCCAGCATGTTTCTTTCAGGGTTTTTGAGGATGGTTGAAATATAAGCCCTACTCTAAAAATAAGCTCTAGTTACAGTTCATTAGAAAAAGTCAATTTAAAAAGTGTCCAGGCAACTGTACATGTAAAAAAGTAAGCATCTTTTGGAGCAAAAATTGTATAAGACCCTGTCTTATTTTCAGAGAAACAGGGTACGAATGCATTTGACACTAAATGGAGAAGATGCTGAAATGATGCTGAGAGGAGGGAACCTCCAGGACTGGTGCCTGGATTTTTATCCTTGTCTCTTATGGAAACATAGATACTTAAGGAGAAAGTTAGATGGGATTTTGGCATATAAGATTTTTAGTTCAGTTCTCAAAGCTCATCTGCAGCTGAAGTCCAATCTTGGCAGTGCTTGCTTGCTGCTGCTTACTGATTGCTCATGAACAGCTTGGTTTTGATAGGGCTGAGAGGTTAGGCTCCCAGCAAATCCATGCCTAAATTCCTTTGATCTGTGCATGCTAATTTTTTCCTTTTGCCTTCAATGCAGTGGACATGCATAAAGTGTGTCTGACTGGTCACAAAAACTATTGAGGAAAGCGAAGAAGCAGAGAAGTTTCCCTAATCTCCTCCACCAGCTCGGGTTTATGAAACCTAACACAGGAAGCAAGCACAATTTTTTAGCACATGCCCTGTTGAATAGAGGTGCTTTTGACAACTGGAGCCTTTCCTAGACATCTGTAATTATAAGAAAAAAATGGCTTTGAGATATATTGCATAATTTCCATTCTCTTTAGATATCATCCTCAGAGAGCATAAATATATATAATGTGCATCCTAGTTCACCCCTTCTCTTGAAAGAAATTAATGGCAGGTGATATTTAGAAATCTTCTTGATCATTCTAGGTAGGCTGAAAAAATGAATTGGGTTCTGAGGAAGTTACAAAATATCTTGCACTATCTCTGTGAAACTGGTAGGTTGCTATTATATCCAAATGTAATAACAGAATCAGAAGGCTCCGCTTTTACCTTTTATATATTTGTATATAACGCATGGTCAGTGTATCCAACATTATCTTCTCATTGTACTATGTTATTGAGAAATTATAAAAAAAAGAGTTCAAAACCATTATAACGTATTGATGCTGAAATGAGAGTTCAATATACAATACATTATGCAAGGGAGAAGAAATATGATGGTATTTATTAAAAAAATTGCCATATAGCCAGTTAATAAAATATTCTAGGGAAAAAAAAGCACTGAGAATTACACTTAGTAATTTGTAATGAGGTATTAGAGAAATAACTCTGGAGGATACGTGACTTTTTAAACATGAAAAGCAGTGAGGCAAGCAAGTCCATCACTTGATGTCCTCAGCTCATTTTAAATGAAAACACTTTATTTTGATTCTTTCCCCATACCTGAGCCATTCACTTTCCTTTCCCCTTCCCCTCAGCTTTTGTTTCTTTTTTTTAATTTGCACAGTCTGCTTCACTGCAGGTGGATATTCCCTGTGAGAACTGCAGCCCATGGAGAGCCCATAGAGAGCCCACACTGAAAAAGGTTTACCTTGAAGGGCTGCAACCCGTAGGAAGGTCCCACACTGGAGTGGGGGGAAAGTGTGAGGAAGAAGAAGCATCAGAAAGGAGCTGTTATGGACTGTCCACAGTCCCCCATTCCCCATCCCTATGTGCTGCTCAGAGGAGGAGAGGTAGAGCAGTCAGGGATGAGAGAGTGAAGTTGAGCCTGGGAAGGGCTGGGAGTGGGCCTTTCCTTCTTGTTTGTTCTTTAGTTCTTGTCTGCTATTGTCTGTTTCTCATCAACCAACTTTATTTTAATTTGAAATAAATTAAATTAATTTTCCTTGGACCGAATCTTTTTTGCCCATGACAGTAACTGGTAAGTGATCTCCCTGTCTTTATCTCAACTCATGAGCTTTTCCATCTTATTTTCTCCCCTGTCCTGTTGAGGGGAAGTGAGAGGGCAGCTGGTTGGGCATCTGGCAGCTGACTCTTTAGTTTTCTGGAGCATAGAGCACATCTTGAAATCTAACAGATTTTGTCTAGTAGTCAAATAACATTCTGTGTTTAAAAAGCTTGCATTTCAATGTGAAACTTAATGAATGTTTCTCTCCTTCAGGTAGAAAGACATGGTCTGTGGGAAAATACTTAAAGAAAACCAACCTGCCAGTTTCTCTAACATAAGGGAAATCGAAGTATATCCATAGTCCAACATATATATAAGCTCTCTTAAATATATAGATACTAACTTGTGTGGCTACACTCCTAAAAAAAAAAAACCTCCCAGTTTTGGTAAGACAGGGAATATTAGTTCATAGGGCTCAGCCCCTTAGGTATACATGTCACTGAAGCAGAATGTAAGGCCAACTTGAAAGACAAAAAAACCCCAAACATTTGCGTAAGAATGAAAAATGCAGATCTAATTCGGGCAACAATGAATAACTGACCCTTGGGCCAAATGTTTAATAGGAAATAAAAGTAAGCCTTTTAAAATGTACTGACAAAATAGTTGCTTCGAATAGGTTAATATAAACCAAAAGTCATATGTGTTCCTCTCTTCTCCAAATAGAAACACATAACAAAAAGCAAGGAAACTCTCCTAAACCAGGCAAATTTATAGATGAACATAGCTATTCAAAATGTTTGAGAGTAACACACGAAAGTGGTGACTTTCTGATGAGACAAAACTAATTAGTGAGCACACTGCTGCCAGGATGACTTGGGCTTTGGTCCCATTTCTCTTTCATTTCAGTTTCTCACTCTTCTGTTTGGAAATATTAAATGGTCTCAATTCATTAACCAAGGGTGGCATCTCCACAGGCAGCCAACCAAACCATCCAAACACTCTTATTTGTTCATTTGTTCATTTGTTCATTTATTTGTTTTACTGAGTGCACTATGTAGCTCTGCTACTGAATGTACAGGTTTCAACATTATAAGTTCAAAGTAGTGACTGTTGTTTGTGTGAGTGTCAGAGAGAATTACATATCTATTTGTTATTCAGAGGCATCTCTGAGGATTAACAGCTCTGTATTGGCTCCAGTTCATACTCTTCTGCAGTAATATTTCCTGTCCATTTGGCTTCAGAGGAATGTTTTCTTTCACTGTTTTGGCCATCATGTAATAGAGAAATCTGCACTCTTCTGTAGAACAGATTCAGACACACAAAGCCAGGCCCATTAGCACCTTTTTCCCCAGTATAATATGACTGAGAGGAAACATAATTCTAAGTAAATCTGTCACCATCAAACACTGGCATATAAAATTTTTAAAATGCTTCACATTTAGAAAACAACATACTGAAGTACCAGAAATGAGAAAATTGTCTAGCTCTGAAGATTTAAATACCTTTGTGACTAGTAATTCCAGAAACAGGTGAAATGATTATGTAATTTTAAAAATACAGAGAGAGAATTATATCTGACCCTTTTTTTGTTTTCCAGATGCAATTACTGTAAGGGGCAAATTCTTAAGGAAGCTATCCAGTAGCTGTTAAACATTCATAGCCAAGTTGTAAACACAAGCACAGCCAGCACCTTGACAGAAAGAACTATGCTACTAAAGAACAAGCAGACAGCTAGTGTCTGACTATTTACCTGACCTGTGTGAGCAAGTGACCATTCAGGTGAAAAATATAGGTAAAAGTAAAGATTTATTCATTTTGGTCCTCCTGGCACATTTCCATTGTGAATGTATAACCCAAATTATAAAGTGAGAAAATATTTTTCAAGCTGAGGAAAAAAAGCTTATCAACAGCACTGCAAATATTTTTAGGAAAAAGCATTTACTATACCGCAGTGAGTACTTGGCAAAATGTATGAAATGAGACTCAAGAGACGTTGAATCTCAGATGCAGAGTGCATCTATTTATGAGTGAAAAACATGTATGTATGAGAAATGTTGCTATTAGTTTACATTTACTGCTTAATAATCTAATATTTTTATTTATTTGCATGTCTATGAGGGGCAGAGTAAGCTTCTATAGGACAGATCCTGTTGCTGCTATTCAGCTGGGCCACTGGTCTTGTTAAGTCTCTGAATCAGCACTCTTCAAGAAATTAAGAATCATGATTTCTTAAAGAGGTAAACAAATGTGTTCATGCTATAAAGAGAATTTAGAGACAAAGTATGTATGAAACATGCAGTTTCAGGTATTTGAACTTTCTCTCCATTCAGAAAAAGAATTTGGGGTCAGTGTACTGTACTTCAAGAATTCCATGCTCACTGGTCTTTTCCAAGTAAAGATTTTTCAGATAAAATAAATACTAACATTTAGGATTTATCCTTTACACAATATGAAATTTGCATTTGCCTTCCAGTTGCCCTGTTTGACAGGTGAAGGCGAGATTCTTGCACAGAAATGAAACAGTCTGCTAACATTAGAAAGACTGAGGACTCCATTCCAGTGCTTTATAGATAAACAGAGAAACACACTAGGTTATTATTAGGAATATTAATTATTATGTCACTTGGACCCATATCACAGATTACCTTGTGCATACATGTATTGATCAAAGTTTTCAAATCCTGTGTTTATGGAAGTATCTTAAGACATCAGTAACTGCAAGGGTTTATCGTCTTTCCTTTTTTAATATTACTCTGTGAATATAACTGAAGATTATTAATATAATAAAACATATGCAAGGAATACGATTTCATGAACCACAGAGATTCACTTGCCTTCTGTACACCTTTAGATAATGGCTAAAGTTTAAAGCTAAATTCTATCTTTAGGAAGATACAGCTAAAGTATTTGAAATAAACACTCTGGCTATTGTTTCTTCCTTAGAGAGATTTGGGAATGAATGCTTCAAACTTAGTACTGCTGGAAAAGAGAACCAAACATTTCCTTATCAGCTTATCTCTCTGTTACTAACAAGGGCCAATGATACAAACATGATTTCTGAAAAGTAAGGAAGATGCTACAGAAAACCAAACTTGGAGAGTATATTGATTAACTTAAATTAAAAATAAACATACAAAGCAGTAGAAAACTAATTTTCTTTTTGTTTGGATGAGCCCTGAAAGAATAATGGAGATTATTGATATTGTCCTCCAAAGATTTCCAAGTAATGCAGAAAAATCATTGAGGAAATAATTCTAGAACTAACTAGACAAATAACTCCTTCAAAAGTACAGGAGGAATAAACATGGAGTCTACAAGGACTGTAAAAAGAGACATCAGCAAAGAAAACTCCATAAGGGAGGTGTTAGATTTTGCAAAGGATGTTTTAACAAGTAAAAGCTTCTTTGGCTTTAGAGGAAAAGAGCGAGGAAAGTAAAAGTAGGGTCAATACACAATGAGGATATGTTGGAGATAAAAAATGACCTGGGAATTGCCCTCAAATAAATAAGCATTTTTCCCTCAGTTTTTAGCAGGATAATGGTGTTTGGCAATGTCTGTCCCACAGAGATCATCCCCACTGACACAAAAGACTTTTTTCCCTTCACTGAGTAAGAAAAATGAGTATGGCAATTATATCACAGTTGCTTATTCAAATTTATACCTATTTATGGCAACACATTAAACTAATTTACATTCAAGCAAATTCAGTTTTACCCATGGTTAATAGCCTGGGATTACTGTAGCTGTTGAGAATTCAGATCTCCCTTGGTTCTTTTTTTGGTGGTAAGAATATCCAAATTCACCTAATTTATTTTGTGTGGATTATTCCTCACTTCTAAATCAGTGAAAGTATTAATCAGCTTCTCCAACTGAATGAGTTTGAATTCTTTTGTTTCCTGGCCCCTTAAAAGTCAAGTTGAAGAAAGACCAAGCAGGCTGCTAAATTGGTGATTTGAAACTTTCCTTTTTTCTCCATAGAGGAGTGAAAAGGTATATAGGTGGACAGCTCCTTCTCTTCATCATCTCTATGTTCAGCAATATAAAAGAAAAGCCTCCTGAGAGCTGGAGTCTACTCTCTCAAGCGTACACCTCCTTTTGCCATAAATACTAGCCCATGTTGTATTAACAGAGGTCATTACTTATTCTTATTTTCCAAAATTCCTCTTTTGAAAGAAATCTGAAACAAAGCAGCGAGAATTTACTGTAATCTTTTAAATCCAGATGCTTCTAAAATATGTGACATATATGTGTACATGTACACTGTCTGTATGGAAGTTTGTGTCTTTGTTTAGCATATTATCTACTGTGCTATAATAACTTCCCTGTGTTAGTTTTTGTTTGTTTGTTTGTTTGCTTGTTTGTTTTTCTGAAGACTGTAACAGTTGAAAGAATAACTAATGACCTCTGTTAACACAACATGAGCTAGTATTTATGGCAAAAGGAGGTGCATGCGATATTACATTTCCAGAATGCTTTTAAGGTGAAACCTTTCTACTAGGACAAAAAGATGCCATGACTCTCGTAGACGTTGCAGTTTATCCCAGTTTTCTCAGACCAAATTTGTTTTTCTTCTACAAGACTCTCTTTTATTTACTGCTGGGTTGCTCCTTTCAAGCCACAAAGCAAATATATTTTTTTACAAAGCTGTCTATATGCAGTATTGTTTGTGAAAGTTCTTTGGAAGCTATGTACTTGTTGTTGTTGCTATTATTAGTATTAGCATTAGCATTAGAATCAGTATAATATTAGTGTTAGTATTTTCTTTGGGTTTGTGAAACAGATTTTAAAAAAAACATATCCAGCATATCCAGCATTCATTTCTCTGCTAAGGAAATCAGATAAATAAATAGGTGGTGTATCATCTTGTGATAAGCCGTAGTGATATGATCTTGTTCAAAAAGCAGAAAAGAAGAAGGTTCACACAGTCCACCTACAAAGAAGATGACATTTACTGTTTGGTTCCCACTGTGCAAAAGGGAGCAGTGAGAGAAGGGAAGATCCTGAGATTCTTTCTGTTCCAAGAATCCTAGATCCCACCTAATGTTTTGACTCCAGTGTGATTATTGTATTCCTCAGAATTTGGAGTCCCACAGAAGTAGGCTAGGACAAGTGTGTGAGGCCTCATTTCCTACTAATGAGTGGAAAGCTGAGGTCCCTACCTACTGAGCAGTGGGGTGAGGAGAGAGAGGTCCCTTGGTTCCCTCCATAGGCAGCTCTTGCCATGCTTCCACTCCACTGCTGAGACAGGGATGACTCCCTCTAAATTGCAGATCCTGGAGTTAAGTGATCATATATTTTAAAATGAGAAAACATTAGTAAGGTTCCAGAGGTCCTGGTGTGGAAAAAAATGGGGAGATATAAGCCCTCAGGGTTCAATAAGTAAGGCAATTTTTAAAAAGAAAAGCAGTACTATTTTTAAGTGTCATTGTTTTTTTGGGGGGGGCAGGATGAGGGAAGAGGGCAGAACTGAGGATGAGAAAGGTTGGGTTTGTTTTGTTTTGCTTTGCTTTGGTTTTGTTTTGCTTTGTTTCATTTTTAAATCTGGCATTGGCACTCCTGCACTGTGCTCCAAGAGGATAAGCTGTATTCAGAAATCTTCCTACTGTATGTTGTGGCTTTTTATGTATAGGGTGGAACTAGAAATGAAAAATTATTTTCCCATTGTTAACTG
Source organism: Pampusana beccarii (assembly GCA_013399365.1). NCBI lineage: Eukaryota > Metazoa > Chordata > Aves > Columbiformes > Columbidae > Pampusana > Pampusana beccarii. The sequence goes on along the minus strand of VWYH01000778.1, from coordinate 769,489 downwards.
TCTGTATAATGCAAAATCGAGGAATGGTTTTTCCCCCTGTCTTGCGTGCAGAATCAGAGCCAGCTGATATTATTTTTCCCTTATATATCTAGAAAAGCTTCTCAAAAAGACAAGTCAAAACATTTTAGCTGTCCCTTAGTGTGCACTTAATAATTATCTGATAAGGTGGGGGTTTTTTTTCAGTGCTATTAGTTTGTTTGAACACAGTACTTTGAGAACCCCAGACATTTTTGTCTTTGTTGACTCGTTAACACCAAAATGCCATTTCTAAAAGGCCTTTTACAAAAGCCCGAAAAAAACAGAATTAGTTACCTGCAGACAGTGAAAGCAGATAATTAAGAGGGAATATGGATATGTAAAAGATCGATCTTAAAAAAAATCAGAATATGTCTAGAGAAGATGAGGTTGTTTCAGATAACAGAGGAAAAAAAAACAAACCAAACCAAAACAAACAACAAACCCACAACTGGAAATATCAAAACCCAGTAAGGTCATACCTTCTTGAGTGTAAGAAGAAAGTTGCCGGAATTTGTTCATCTATACTTCTTCTGAAAATTTCGTTAAGCTTTGTTTTGGTCCTTGCATTCAAAAAAATCACTAAAAATAGCCTTGAAAGCCATGAGGTTTTAAGCAAACAAGCAAACAAAAAAAGAGAAAAGAAATCCAGACTTTAAGATCTCGTCCTCTGTAATCACAAGAAAACTTGTAGGATTGATGAACCTATGCTGTCTTCCTGATGTCTGTGAAGTTCTGTGTCTTTTTCCAGACAGAGGCTGAATTCTGGACATAGAAAAATAGAAATGACTGCAATAAAATGAATTTATTTTGGTTATGTGATATCCTCCCTAAAACAATCCCACACTGGATAATACTTTACATTTATGTGTGTATCTTTGGGACATTTCTGCCAATCAGCAGGCCTGACAATATTAATATCTCAAGGCCAAGGCTCTGAAGAAAAAACAAACAACACACTGTCAGAAGCCTGTTCAGATACCTGATAGGCTTACTGGGGCAAATGCTAACATTTTAGGAGAACAACTAGCCATTTAGTGTCCACGATATACCACTATTCACTGTTCTGAAGTTACAGATTAGTGTAAAATCTGATAGGTACTTCAGATAAACTCAGTAAAACAAACTGCTATTTGCAGAGCAAGTCTCGCATTGCATAGCAAAGTGACTTCCTCCACTTTTTACTTCTCTGTGTTTACACATTTCAGAAGGCAAGGTAAAACAAAATAGAACAATGAGTACCAATTGTTAAATTAAAAAAAAAAAAAAAAGACTGTTTCGTTTTCCATTCTTGTGTCGTTAAAGATAGCCTGGAAAGAGACTATTTTTTAAAAAAATATATTTAATTTGCAACGAATCTTGACAATGTGATATACTCAACTGTAAAAGGTCTCTGCATTTCTTGGAGCGTTGATAGCTTTGGGTAACTCTGTATAGCTATGACAACATATATAAGTGAGTTTTAAATAAATTAGTAATAGCATTCTTTGTCGTGGAATCAAACAAAACAGAACCTTTCAGTCACAACTTCTACCTGCACGTATAATCACATTTAGCCCTCAGAAGACAAAAGAAAATAAGCACCTCCTCAGCCCTAAACAAAACGTAAGATCACTCCTGTACTTTGGCTTTTTTTGGGGAAAACAATAAAGATTTTTATACTACAGTGCAGCTGTACAAACATATCAGAAAGTGGGATTTCTACAAAGTACCTTTGACACTGAATAATTGATCTACCTGTCAAAGTACAGCAGTAGGTGTGATCTGTGTGCCAAGCTATTGGGAAATGCATGTCTAATTTTATACTTCTCCTATAGCAGGTAAAATATGGCAGGTACAGTACATATGACCTAAAATAATATTCACATAGACACATAACTGCATAGTACACAACTATTATTACCTTGCAAGTGTTCCGCTGACACTTGCTCCTTTTAAATGTAAGTGTGACACAGAACGGCCATTTTATCTTCTGCACTCTTGAAGTTTCTTACAAGGCTGTTCTACAGGCTGATGAAGAAAGCTGTGATCAGACCCTCTGCAACAGAACCTGAGCCAATAACATTAAACATTTTGCAGTATTAACCTTTCAATGGAAAGGTAGACTTCTTTAGAAATTTAGGATATCTATCATAATTGCATCGACACTTAAATACCTGAAATTGCTTTCTTAGTTGATATTCTTGGACCTCATAGGAATCCATGAGTCCTGCACATCATAGGCTAAAACTTCTCTTCCAATTAAATACACTTACAAGTATGCATCTTTTGTTTGGACTTATTAACCTCACCTCAAAATTTAGCTAAGAAACAGAAATAAGAAAAAGAACTAGTTCCTTCAATCAGTTCTATATAAATACTCAACTATTAAAGTCTTTTTCATTTAAAAGTAATAGAAATTTTAAATTTAGAGAAAAACTCTCAAAGGCTTGCCTGTGTTTTCTGCTATAGGACTATTTATATGAAACAACTCCCATACTAAAATATTAATGTCTGTATGTGAAGTCTATTTGCAAAGATTATATCTGTTCCTAACAGAAATGGTGACTTGTTCATGTTAGCAGTGCTTGTCAGAAAATAGACATACATTAATATTTTAGAGACCAGCCTGCTCCAGAACATAACCCTGTTCCTCTTATTCCAACTAGAAAACAGTGTTGTCTTATATGCTGTGATTTTATTGCTTTTCTTCTTAAAGAAAAAAACAAAACAAAACAAAAACCCACAAAAAAAACACCCCGTATATAAGATAAGCATTTTATTCTTCCTCAGCTTTACTGAAGGTAATAGACTTGGTTCCTAGCCTGCGCTGGTCAGCAAAATACAATTTGAGACTTTTGGTATTTGTCATTGAGGGAATATTGTCTAGCTAACACTGTAATCCCTGCAAGAGGTACAATCCTCAACTGTTCTTACGCGCTTAAGTTACTATTGATGTAAAATCCTAAATCCATTAAAGTAAACGTATTTTTCCAGCTTCTTTGCATACAGATCACTCTTACTGTAGCATCGTGTAAGGCAGATGAAATATTAGGTGTCAGAATTATGCTGTAATGTAGATATTCTGCTTTCTAATCTGTTTGTATATATTTTCCTAGGAGTTAGGCGAAGTGGTGGGACTATATGAGAGTTTTAATCTAAATCTCAGATTACAACTGCCTTGACTCTTGAATACCTGAGCTGTTAGGAACTGTCATTCCAAAGTTTGCTACTATGCTGTATTTGTTGTTAGTATGTCATGGTAAATTTTGTATCTAACAATGACTATTCCCTGAGATCAGATGCATAAATCAGATGATCACTGAAAATGTGTTGAACCTAGGCTTTAAGAGTAACCAACTGTCAAGTCCCCCAAAATGTCTTATTATAAGACCTTTTGCGTCCTTTAGTTCATTGTAATTAATAATGTTTGGAACCATAGAAATAGTGCTGGGTCAAAGTATAAGAAGAGTCCTCATGTCCTGCTTTTAAATAAAACACAGCACTTAGGCAAAATTCACACATTATTTTCTTGTAATATTTTACACTCTTACACATTTTACTAACAAATAATTGTATGAACAACAGAAAATAGTTATTTGGACTGAAATGCACACAACAAGCTGAATACCCTGTGGCTAGATGTAGATATGTGCATAAATACTGACTAGACAAAGACCTAGCACTCTTGGATGCTGGTTTGGACGTCAATAGCTGTTGCTATCCTGTAATGTGTTTGCGTTTAAGAAGGCATGCAGACGTGTGACAATGAGCTTGAAAACAGAAACATGATTTCAGCTCCAAATACACATAATCCTTGTTCCTTTTCATTTGCTCTGCCATTCCCCTTCTCCTTCCCTTGTTTTTAAATGTGTAAACATATATTTTTATTTCTTTTATTTTGCTTGAGGGTATAAAGAGGTTTAGGGAAACATTGGCTGTACATAAACACCAGGAAAGTGCCCTATAATTTCCTTTAATTTCCTTCAATTTCCTTCCTTCCTCCCTTCCTTCCTTCCTTCCTTCCTTCCTTCCTTCCTTCCTTCCTTCCTTCCTTCCTTCCTTCCTTCCTTCCTTCCTTCCTTCTTTTCTCCCTCCCTCCCTTCCTTCCTTTGCAAGCAGCATTGAGCACGTGCAGATAAGTACAGTCGTACTTGTGATACTATTGAGCACATGGCTGTCATTACAGAACAAGGATACAAGCAGAAAAAAGCTAAAATACTGTAACATTTGACTTGCTGGTTTAACTGGCTTAAGAAGACAGCATTCCAAACATTTTAATATCCATTTATAGTAGGGAAAACACAGGAACAGTGGTTCATGGAAAAATCTAGTCGGAAGGGACCTCTGGGGATCATCTGACACAACCTTGTGTTGAAATAAAGGCCTTATGCAGGGTCTTACTAAACAGAGTCTTGAAAATTTGCAACAGGGAAATTCCTTTGGGCAACCTATCCCAATTCTCAGTTGTTCTCATTCTGAACATCTTTTCCTTATAGACAAACTGAATTTGCCTTGAAGTAATTTGTGCCTGTTTTCTCTTCTGCTGTTGCTTTGCATCCTCATGAAGAGGGTATCTCCATCTTCTCTATAACTATCTTTTAGATATTGGGAAACTGTGATGAGCCTTGTCTTCACAAACCCAACCTTTCTTCATATGTCAGGTTTCTACCCCTCTCAGAACTTTGCTGCTGGTCCTCTGCTGGACCCTATCCAATTTTTCAGTGTCTCTTTTGAACTGGGGGAGTCAAAACTAGACACAGTATTCCAGGTGCAACTTAACAAGTACCTATATTGACAACAAATTAAAATTGCTAGTAATTCTATCTAGAAGAAGAAAAATAACAAGAATTAGTGATCTGGGCCTTTTAATTTTTAAATATCATACTAGTTTTCAAAACCTCAGGATTAGGCTAGCAACTTATCAGACAGAGCAGATCCATCCCTAAACAATACACAGTTAAAATTTCTCATTGATATAACAAATTTCCTACTGTTTTGTTATTTGTAGCTAAAACCAGAAAAGATGTAAGAGCTAAAAGGATAAATTTATTTTTCCAATAAATGTAATAGCTTTTGACTGGTAAATTTTTATTAACATCTTCTATGTCAGGTGAAGTTCCAATAGGTTTTTATTCAGCATCTAAAAAAGGTACTCACTGGTCAGATCGCTGCTTCTGCTTATGCCTTTCTTAATTTTTTCTGGTTTTTTCCTACCTTTGCTGTCAGTGTCCATCTTCCACGGCCTACACAATAGAGATGGAAAGTTTGCCATAGAGAAAACAGAAGAACAGCTTTATAAAAAGACCTTTGCTTCAGGAAGTTTAACGTAATGTTAATCTGAAGGAGTAAGGAGGTGAAATTTGTACTGTTTATTTAATTAGGTGTACCCTTTTTCTAAGCTGAACTACTTGAGATATTTTCAGTTTAGATAGAGAGAAAAAACAAAACTGAAAAATTATCTCCATTTGAAATTCTGTCTTCTTGCTATATTTTGATCGTTTAGTTGGCAGTTGTCCTCCCATTTTCTTCATGAGATTAGCTACCTTGTTAAATAGAGATCTCTCTGTCCGAGCTGCAGAGAGGGTTAATGGGCATGTTCCTATGCTTCTCTCTGCTATGTTCATCAATCTTTCAGTTGCTACAGTCCGTTGGTATGTGTTCTTAGCAATATTTTTGTGAAATAGTCTTGTGTAGAGAACTCATATCTGTTGGAAGACTACACTGACAATTGTCTGCTAATGACCTCCAAGAATTTCTTTCAGCCTTTCTGTTTGCAAAGCTGGTATGTTATGTCAAAAGCCCCATTGTTTGTCCTAATATGAACTTTTTAATAAAGATGTTTTCTACTGAATGTTTCTGGGTTGGATATTCAGTTTTGCTTCCAGATACGTATAATGGAATGAGATCACATTGATACCAGAGACCAGTAAGTATTTCCAGTTAGAGGAATCCTTTCTAGCAGATGAGTTTGCATATGTTGGAATTTAATCCGGAAAACACTGTGTGGAAAACATACAAAGAGGACAGATACTTGACCTGTAAATGAATAACTTGTACCAATGTAAGCAAGTGCTGTAAGTTTTGCAAAACTATATTACACAATTTCCAAATAAAGGAGTATATTTGGGGAGTACCAAAGCTTTCTGCTTAAAAATGTCTCTTCTGTAATTTCCTCTGTCTGTTACCTAACTGAAAAGACAGAAAGCAGAAAACTATATTCACTGTTAGTTTAATGCTTTGGCTCAGGGATTCTTGTATTAGTGTTAGCTGCCACTGAGAACAGCAGGTGGTAATTTCCAGTGGAAACGAGCAGCTACTAGACCAGACTACCCTCATTTATTTATACCTTGTGCAGTACTTCTCAGGAATATTACAAACTGTGGGCTCTTTCTCATTTGTCTTCGTTTTAGCTGACATTGTCATTCATGACTATACTGTGAGTGTAAATGATGATCTAATGTCACTTCTATAATTACTTGGCACTGTGAATAAACTGTAATCCCCCTGGGTCAATAACTGCTCTCAGTTTGACATTCAATAAACAAGTTTTTGAGAATTGCTGTAGTTTCACTTTCTTTCTGTCTTTTTTTTTTTTTTTTTT
>VWYH01000778.1:701217-762886 GCA_013399365.1 Pampusana beccarii | reverse complement strand
CTTCCTGGTGCTTTCAGTAAATGCTATTCAGGAGTAGTTCAGGATGATTACGAAAAGAAAGGAAACAACTGTCCACAGTGCAAGACTGCTAAGGGGATGCCTTTGATTTTTAACACTTGCTTACAAAGGCCTCTCACCTGTAGGGCCCCATTTAGCTCAAATGGAAGTTTTTGAGAGTGACTTCACCGGGTTTGAGACCCCCAGCCTGGGAGGCCGGTCTGTGCACAGTCATGAACTACAGTTTTAAGGGCACATATTACCGGTATTGTGACTATGTCTGTTGCAGCTCCGCTCTATTGCTTCAAGGTTTTTGACAGAACTTGACTTTTGTTGCTATAGCCTTGAATGTGGCTCCACATAATGCAGTCCTACTAGGTGCAAGCAATCCTTTCAGTCACAAAACAAAACTGTCTCTGTTGTGCACAAAGATGACATCCAACAAGGACAAATCAAGAGTCATTGCAACACTGAGTTAGTTTCTGCTGTTCTTACAGTCATTTAATGATTGCTGCTCAATAACTATTCAGAGACTACCTCTGGACTGACTGTCTGAATGTCACAGTGACCATGAGCTTCCTTCTTAGTTTTCCTGTTTCTTTCATCTTCAATATTATGGAAATGACACATCTTTACTTGTACAGTATCATGTCCTAACTAAGTTTGTGTGCTATTGTTTAAGAAGAAGAAAATAACTAGTCCCTGTATTTCTGTCAAACCCAAGAAAGACTTTATTGGCAGGTAGAATTAATCATGGGGCAACTGCAGACACAGCAGTCACTTCAAACAATGACATAAATTAGGATTATGATGAGGCTGAGAAGCAAATTATTAATAAATGGTGAAGGGAAAGAAATGTGCCAAGACTTCCATAAACTGAGAGCTGAGAGAAGAAAATCTGGAACTGCTTAATTGAGCTAACCTTTCAAAAGAGACTTATGCCACAGAAGGTCAGAGTTACCTTGACTTCTGATCTGTATGTCTTGTTTTGAACAAAGAAGACCAGCTGTATCTATTTACATGAAAGAGAAGAGAAAGGGAGACATGCTGAAGTGGTCCAGCCATTGTTTACAGAATTGAAAGGAACAGTGACAAAGTGATCATAGGAAAGATGGAGAAAAAAATTCTGATAAATGTAGTAGGGTCTTACATTTTCATGTCACATGACAGACTTGAGACCAATATTCCACGATTTTTTACGGGCAGAAGGACTTCTTAAGAGACTTTTGAAAGAACTGTTTTATTTTACGAATCTCTCCTATTTATATTATTCAGATTTACTACTTATTATTTTCTTTATTATTTAGAGGTATGTTTTGCATACAGTTCCAGACAACTTTGGAGTCACTGATGAATGTTGGTACTGTAAAGAGTAATAAACCAGGTGCACCCCTGTGAGCAAAACTGTGCCTCACTACTATGAACTAAAACACAAGAGCAAATTCATGTTTTCCTAGTTAAAAATCTGTGCTTTCATTGACCAATCTTGTGTTCCTTCTAAAAAGAAGTACACAGGTATATTACATTAAAATGCAGTATACCGGTCCCAGATAAAACATTCATGAACATGATGAGAAAGGATGGGGAAATGGTGTTGCTTTCTTGGCTTGTATAGCTAAGCAGCAGAAACATCCCCATGTCCTACATCAGAGAGCCTGTTGATCTACAGACAAATGTCCTGGATAGTCTAGCAGATACTCTCAGGATTTTTAGAAAAAAAATGCATGTGGTTCTTTTGCCCAGAATACTTTTCAGTGCCAACATGCAGTGAAATCCATGGAGATAATTTCTGTGTGCAGCTAGGTAGCAGAGGGGCAATAAAAACCCTTTTAAAGTTCTTGGGAGCAAAAAATGCAGCCATAATCACATTACCTGTAATAAGTTCCTTAAATTGTTCTCTACCAAAATACCCGTAGCTTTAGATTCCTCTTACTCTTCAGCATCTCTCTCCCTGTGGCTGGGAATTACAATTGCCTGACAGACTACAATCACTGCAGCTCCACAACACCTCCAAAGTAAAAGGAAGAAAAGAACTTCGATCTTCTACATATCAGTAAAAGTATCTTTATGGGGGACCAAGTATGGAGAGGGCATAGAAATGTAGATGGCTTTCATCATTCTTTTTGTCCCCTCAAACAATCATGTTACCTTGATCAGTGTCTTTATCAGGAAACTTTCACAGGCAAAGACTGACTCAGATGAGGAAGCACAAAAAGAAAACTGAGTGAAAAATGAGGGGCTGGGAGGATCTTACACTGGAGATGAAAAGACCAGCTGCAGAAGGACTGAAAGAAGCAGATGGGACAGTGCCCTAGGACATCACACGTGCAAAATGGTGTAGATAGTTGCATAAAATGGCCCAAATGTCTCTCTATCAGGTCCAATTCACAGCTAGTAATATTCACTCTTTGTGCTGTCATACATATTTTCTAGGACAGGAAAAAATATGACTGACCCATGTCTTTAACAACCATGTGCTGGACAGGAGAAGAAAATGAAGTATGGCAAATCTCTGAGGAATAAAGCCTCCATAAACAGCTCTCACTCTCTACACACTTTTTTTTTTTTTTTTTTTAATTTCAGGAAAATATTGTTCAATACTTTTCATAATTTTTAACTTATTAACAAAATCTTTTTAGCACAATGATAAATCCCTTTATTGTTTTCCAAAAGTCTTTCAGTAGGTTAATAAAATATTTTTCAAATATTTTTGTCATCAGACTAATAAACTGCATGAGGTGTTTTGTTTTGTTTTGTTTTTTCCATGGAATGATTGACTTCCAGTCCTTTTACTTGCTTTTTCGCATGCAATAAAAATGTTACAGATACAAAATGCATGCAATGTGTAATGGTATGTGTTAAAATATTATCCATGTTTTCCTCTCAAGAAACTGCCAACAGTGCTTCACGTATAACTAATATTTATCATTCAGTCTGCATAAACTTTTTTTTTTTCATAGCACAGCACTTAGTGATTTTTTTAAAGCATATCTTAGTCTAACAGCTTGACAGCTGACTCTAATAAATGCCCATATTGAAGATCACTCTGCCTATGTCCAACTGTCATCTCCCTGACAGGGCACCCCCCTAAAGACACTGCAGCATGGTGAAATGCTAAGAGTATTGGTCTTCATGAGATCTAGACTACCACAAGGTCTTTCCCAAAGAAAGATCTTTCTGCACAAAAGCCACACTAAAGATACACCGAGAAAAACTGTTAGGGACTGTGGACTCAAAACCCTGCAAAACCTCAGGATCCAGAAAACATCTTTTTCTGGAAGCAATCGAGCAAGAATATGAGCATAAAAACCAGATTTGCACTATGCAGAATAGAGAGCTTTTTAAGGCAAGAAGAGCATGGTGGCAAAACTTGCTGTTGTAGAAATAGGCTTAGTGGACACAGCCTAGGTGTTATTCTTTGGGACACCTGCAAATGTAACAGTTTTTTTATAAGTGTAGAGAATAGTACTAATATTCCGTCTGTCAATGTATTTACATGTGATCTGTAACATTGTGTTAGAAGATCCAAAGCAGCTCTCCACAAGCTTGTTCTCAAGTCAAGGTGGTTCAGAACTTTTCAGGTTCCATATTATTCACACAGAAACTGGTACCTGTATGGGAATTATAAAATACTAGGGACTGTATATGAAGTGTCTTTCCACTGGATTAAAAAGCTCAGACCTTTCTTCACCTTGTGAGAATCTAACCAAACACTTCCAATTACAGTAATTCCAAAACACTCTGTTCAGGCTATACGGAACCAGAGTATTGTGTCTTTGCAGTAGCACATTTTTAATTCTTACTTCAGTACTTTCCTTCCATTCAAGAAGGCAAACACAGCAATGGCCTCACACTATGCAATATCAGGTTCCTCGTGTGACTAAAATCCATCATATATCTGCAAGAAAATAACACCATTGGAGACACAGCTTTATACAGAAAGAACATCCATAGTTTTCGAAAAGTACCATATAATGGCTGATAACGTGTATTTTTTAAGAGCTTATGGCTGGTTTTGGTCAGGAACCATCTGCTGGTACTCATGATTTGGTAAAAATTGACAGCCTCTGACTGAATACACTACTCTACATCATGGATACAGTTTACATATGCTTATTTTGCAGTAAAAAGCGGTTCATTCTAGTCCATAAGGATTTGCTTTCTGTGGAGTGGCCAAAAATTGACAGGAGTTCAATTTTTTATTACTACTAGGCTATAAGCTTTAAAATAGGAATGGCTCTCTCCTACGTGCATTTTACCTTACCTTAAGATTAAAAATCAGAAGTTTGAGGTATAGTGTGTGATGCATGTAATTTGTCTGGAAGTGTATTTGTACCACGTATCTTCTTTGCAGAATTTATTGGCTTAAAATGAAAGATATATTTTGCAAAAACAGATATTAGTTCACATTTTAGATTTCATTTCCATTGACTAAACTTAAATTATATTTTTAAGGATGAGTAAGGAAAGACAGAATCAGACTATCTGAGTATAAAGCATTCTATAGAATAAAATTTTACAAATGGGAAAAAAAAAGAAAAGAATGAGGCAAAATCTTAGTGTTACCGACCTTCATTATCAACATTCTTCAAAAAAAAAGCAGAGTAGGATGTTGGGTTGTCTTCAGATCAATTGCATAGCTTCTCAGCTGCTGCTAAAGCTAAGTGAAGGTAACAAACACACATCTACATTTCAAACAATAAAAGGTAGTATAAGAATTAGTAAAGCAAAATAGTTCATAAACACAGCTGTAGGCCAGCTGATAACAATGACTTCCGTCATCAAGGAGTCTTTCTTCAGAACTCCATTCACTTCTTTGCAACAAAGAAGAAAAGTTAATATTCAGTTATCATTGGATCTTTTACCAACACTCAGACTGTTTGCTTCTAGAAATTTTCTTCTGAAATCTCACAAAAAAGTTTTCCCACAAGACTTGCAGTGTTTACCAGTTTGTGTCAGATAATCCCCAGAGCAGTCTCTTATTCCATTACTGAATTTTGCAATCTTGCACAGAAGCAAATCAGAAGGGAGTTGAATGATGTATTCCAAAACGGAGGGCTACAAGGAGTCCTGTATTTTGAATTATCCAGCAAGGTTCAGCCAAAACAGACGAAATACGTCAGAAATGGTGTAATTTTGTTTCAGTACTTCTGAAACATTTGTTTTTCACATGCTACTAATAAAAGCTAAGGAAATGAAAGATTAGCTATATCAAATTAATACTACTGATGACAAAGGGCAAAGAAGACACCTGCAGAAGGTCTCCAAGGAAATCAGTAGCAGAACCAGAAACTGAGGCCAACCCATAGTGTCAAAGTTCATTCACTATCAGTTAGACTATAGAAAAGGTCACTGAATTTCTTCAAGGCTTAAATGTTTCCTTAATACAGTCTGCAAGAAAAATATACTTGATTCTTATTAGTAGATGCCAGGGTTGTGATAGAACCCTAGCAAAAAGCACAGATATATACTGACCCACGTGCCATACAGGAACCAGGTATTATAGGTTTCCCTTTCTGTGAAAAATGAGTTGAACTCAGTCTCAGAGAACCTGTCCAGAACTCAGGACATCCAAATCCATTGAGTGATTTTGCATGCATGAAGGTCCTGCAACTTTTGAATTTTTTCATTTGTTAGGAACCCATCCTTATTTGCCATTAGAATACGTAGCATCCTTGTAGCCCTTCACTAAATTTCTTTTAAAACCACTAACATGAGAGGAATGTTTCATAGGACTTGTGAAAATGACTTAAAACTTTTTTTTTCTATTAAAAAATGTCATGCTGGAACTACAACTGTTCCCAGAAGCATGCAGTTTTTATCGAAATTCCAGAAAGAAATACTTTATATTAACTTTACTCTCTTTTTAAATGTATTCAGGCATAGTTTTTTGTCAAAATGCAAGAAAGACAAGCCTGAGCAGTCCGTATTGTTGTCATCAAAACTATAGTTTGTGAGATCCATGCTCAAGTTCATGCTGTTATTATTATTATTCAGGTATTTTCCCACTGCAGACAGAGCAGAAGGCCATGTAAATATACCTTGCTATAAACAAAGCATAATTTGGTACACTTTTATCCCTACCCTCTTGATTTTATACATTAGTTATAGTAAAACAGTGCTTTCATAAACAGAGGTATGCACGTATAGATTTGCTAATGCTTTTTGTTCAGTTTTCTCCATTTCTCTCAGCAGTCCAAAAAGATCTTTCTCTTCTATGCTAAGTTCTTTACATAGAATGATCCTACTGACATCCTAAGTCATAGAACACACAAAATCCCCTCTGACTTACCTGAAATAGTGAAGTGACCACTGCTTTAAACAGAAAGATTCCCCAGCAAAAGCAAACGAAAAACCAAAACCACAAACAAACAAACAACTCAAAAACAATACAAAGTTTAACATGATTCTCTGTGATTCCTGCTAGGCATATTTCCTAGTATTTGTGCCATAGCTGGATCATTTCTTGAGAAAATTATTGAAATAAGTGATGATGTATATAAGTGGGAATGTTTGTGTATCATGTCAGAAGGTTTCATGGATATAGAAATCTTACAAGCTCTGACATGATACACACATGAATTTTTTATTCAGTTTTCTCCATTTGTTTCAGCAATCACAAAAAGATTTTTTGGCCCGTGTAGCTCTTCTTACAATGCAAAGCATTTTCTAGAAGAAAATGAAGAATAGCTATGACTCAGCACAGCTATATTTTGTGTTATGTTTAGATTAGCTTACAATGCCTTAATAGTTTAAATAATTTAGCTACAACACATACTATTTACATTGCCAGCCAAACAGTCAAGAATGTGTTAAACAATAGATTAGAAAATATTTTTGTCATATTTCTGTCCTACTCAAAATAAAGTCTTGCCATCAGTATAAAGAAACACTTTGATCCTTTATTCAGTGTCACTGTGTGGTTTATTTTCTGTGACACACATTTCATTTTACTAGTTACAACACTGCCTGTAAAGAAATCAATCTCATCAACTCAGAAGGGGCAATTTTTTCATCTGCAGTTTGACAGAAAAGGGCACTGCAAAATGAATTACTGGAGGAAAGATGTGAGGATTACTTCTAAGTACTTGCTGACATGTTCCTCCCAGGTATCTTTCGGCACAGCTTCACTGGGAACAGACTAAAGCTTTACAGAAAAAGTGTCTACAGAGGACCAATATTTAGTGTGAAAGATTTTATCAGAGCAACCTGAACTGAACCTGTAGTAGTGTTGGTCCTACCATATCTAATAGTTTAATCTGCTTGTAAGTGCTTCATGACTAATTGAGTCGGGAGAGTCTAATGCATTCACAAATGAAGACATTTAAATATAGGATTTTCATCCCTTTTTGTTTGTTTGAAGCAAAGAAAGTTCAGGACTGTTGATAGGTGATTATCATGTTGAGATGAGCATGTAGAGGACAACTACAAAGGCCAATGAGCAACCTTCAGTGTAAAAAGGAGAACTCTGAACTACAGGGGACTTCCAAAACTCCTAAAATCTATACACTTCATGTAAACTACATGCTACTCTCAATATGACTGGCTTCTTTGCTCACACTGCAGTTGGAGAATAGGGTCTTCAGTAATTCTCTACTGCTATTTTGTAAATGATTGCTTCCTAAATATGCGGATCCCTTCTCTGTGTTAACAGAGAGAAAAGCAGCTTCCTTCTTTCATGTGTGTGTATATATACACATGTAGACATATACACATATGTATTTCGTATGTTATTTAGCAAAAACTCTGCATCCTTTGTGAATCTGAAATGCTTCAGTATAATGGATGAGGGCATTAGGGAAAGTCTTTAAGCTTGGTATCGCTTAATAGAAATCTTTATATGTTCCATTTATATTGTTTTATCTAGTCTATTTCACTATTTCATGAGGGAGACTTCTGTTGTTAGGGTTGCTAACACAGAGAATGAGAGAGAAGTACCCCTGAGTAAAAACCTTATTAACAGCTACTCGGTGAATTTAATTCTTTCTGGAATACTGCCACCAATTATTTTTTGGCATGCTGACTTACACAATATTTTATACCAGCAGTTGCCATGCGTATGCACTCTCAGAATTACTCTAATTGGGTGAGAATTTTGGAAGTTTAAGCATGGCCTGACCTGAGCTCACATGGGTCAGGGAGATGAGAAGGAAAAAAAAAAAAAAAAGGAAAACTTGATGTCGATATTACTGGTAAGAAGGGACACGCAGTCTCTCCACCCTCTCCAAACTGTGAAGATTTTGTTTCCCTTCTCTCTCTGCCAGTTTTTAAGGTGGAGATTCCCATTTAAAATAAATAAGATTCAATTTCAAGGAAAATAAAAGGCTCATCATGGAATGTTCCAAATCATCTTTTAGGGAACAATCCAGAAAAAACAATGTGTGTAGAAGGACTGAAACATTAAATACTTGTTTTACACATGAAGCACCCATTAACAGATATTTTTATAACTCTAGTGATACCAGTGAAGCTCAGACCATTTCCACTCAGGAGGGGTCACTTCCCTAACAATTCTTAGTCCAAGCCAGCATGAAAACTGCTGAGTCCAGCCACGCGTTTTTCTGACAATAATCACTACCATATAAGGAAGAATAAATAATGTATGACTGTGGACTAAGACAGTGAGGAAGCTTTTCTTTATCTTAAATGTCTAAAGCCTGGAGTGTGGCCTAGTATTTATAGATTTAATTTACACTGACTTTCTGACTTTTCTATTGTAAGCATAGACATTCTTGTCCATGAAAATATTGGGGGCTACCATTCAGTCTTATAGACTGTCACATCAAGTTATTAGAGGACCTGATTTTGTTTCGTGTCCATACATCATAAATAATTTTGAACACTTCTGTACTTTCCTTTTTATTGTCTTTTTTTCTCTTTAAATGCTGCTTGATTTTGTTAAGTATATGTGTACATAAGAATGTACAACATGAACATTCAAGAGTAGATGAAACATTGTCAGTTGCATAACATTATAAAAACAAGGAACTTGCTCTATTTAATTGAAGGCAAGGAATTTTCTTTCACATTAAGATAATTATCAATTACTTTTATAAAAGTCATTGTTAGTCTTAATGTCTAGTTTATCGAAAAATGTTTACGTGACTCTTAGGTCAAAGTGGCTAAACAGTGGTTACAAGCAAAAATATTTATCAAAAATTCTCTCTGAATTTTCATGATACATTGTTTCTGATGTGAATTGATTTTAACAACATAATTTAATTTGTGTTTCTTGTTTTCCAATGTTAAATTTAGCTAATTTTCCTAGCTATGAAAGCCATTACAAAAACAGACTACAAAGGATTTTATGAAAACATAAATCAGCTGCAATTGCTTATTTCAATGGCCAGTAACCATAAATGAGAAAACTCTGTGCCTTTTTATGCTGGGTACCACAGAGTGCAGTAAAGTCTTCCAGGTTAATTGGTTGCAGGTGCCCAATTCTTAACTAAGCCATATTTTGTCTATACATTTTTGGTCTATTACTTAGCGTTTAGAATACCATGGTTCTAAGAAAAAATATTCTCTTAAGCACTGAGCAAATAGTAAAAAACAACACTTGCCCCAAAGTACTCACAGATTGAAAGGACTCACGATCAAAAAGGTTTGGTTGAGAAACTGAGGTAAAGATACTGAAGTGTTAACAAAAAAATAATCTAATTCAATCAGCTGAAAGGGAAAGAATTTGAAAGAGGGCTCAGGGGGAAAAAATGCTACAAAACAATATTGTCTAGAAGAAATTTGAAATTCAGACAAGAATAGACTATACAAACTATTCTCAGTGAGAGTTGTCTGCCTATTGCAGAGAGTTCATCTTTAGCAACTTAGGCACAGCTCCTAATTGATACTTTGTACATTGTACAAAGCTTACATTATTCCTGTGTTGACAAAAGTAACAGACAAGATTCTCCCCTGCCCTCCTTGGCTTTTTGCCAATGTACCCATTACTGAAACAAATTGTCCAATCCTCATTATAAGGATGAGGTCATGTCTTCTCATGGAATTTTGAGGCTAATTTCCTGAGTGAATCAGGATTGTATAGCTCACTTAAGGCATGTTCCAAAACCCAGTGAAATCAGAGGGACTATGTGATAAATGTTGGATTAAACCCCGTGTCTCTTACCAGTTAAGAAGAAAGAGATACATTCTTTTAGACCCATAGTTGAAAGCAGCATCAAATGCCTTATCCACAGAGCTATTTCAATCAGAGAATCTAAGATAATACATGAGGACAGCAGAAATCAGAGAACAGAAAATATTTGCTAATTTTATGATAGGTACAACAGGATTAATTTTTGCCCTCTACAAGGCTTTCCATTTTTGCTAAGATTCAAAATAATGAAGCATTTGCAAATTAAAGATCAACTAGAAATAAAACCTTCAGGCACCAAAATGTTGAATATACAGGAAGAGTTGAAAGCCCTACTAAGATCTCCACTGTCAGCTAATAATACCTTACTTGCTTTCAGTTTCAGTAAGAGGAAAAGTTTTCTATCCTACAGACAATACTAAAATAAGCAGACATCAAGTATGATGTAATGTTTAATATGACAGTAAAATAATGTGGTAAGATTCAAGAATGTACCCTATCTTCCTAAAAAAGGAACAAATAATGGTAACAATAACAAAATCAGATAAGTGATCTTGGAGTGAGCTATTAAAAAGTTTCTCAGAAAAACTTGGAAGATGGTTATTTGAACTGAGAACTTGAGAACTGAATCAGAAACTCAAATGCGAAGAAATATTTGTATTCCACTTCCAATGTTTTCTATCTGTGTTCCCACTGACAAAGATGAAGTTCTCACTGAAAAAACATGACTGGCTTGTTGAGCCTGTGTATTTTCTATTTTCAAATGTTGCATCAAATAAATGATATATGACACCTTCAGTGTAGATGTAAGTCCAGCATTATATAGAAAAAAAAAAGTAGCTGGAAACACTGTCAGATATTTTGATCAGGACTACAGCTGACTGAAAGTTGCACATAAGCGGGGGGGGGGGGGGGGGGGGGGANGAGGGAGGGAGAAAGAAACAAAGGGGTCTTCACTTTAAATAGATGGAAATCACACTTTCTTTTTTTTTTTTCAAATGGTATGTAACATCATAAAAAATTAAGATGCAAAAAATATTTACAGTTGAAGTATATATGTGTGTATACATGTGCATCCACGTATGTATCCATTAATAACAGTGCATGCATCTATAGAAAATTGTTCTCATTTTCATACTCACATTTGACACAACAGTGAGATAAATGGCCCTGAGTATAAATGAGACCTTATGTTTTCCAGTTGCAGTGAGTGGATCACTACCTCAATGTAGCATTTGACGTACTGGAGAAACTGAAGTGCACAATAGCATATGGTTAAATTATTATTTTAGGAAAGAGAAGGCACAGGGATCAGACTTCAGGGAAGCACCTCAGGTCAAAATCCTTAGTCTACAAGTAGAATGTAAAGCTCTGCTGTTTCTGTGATGCTACTTTGCACTCAGGGCAGGATTTATAAGAAAATGACAGGGTCCTTCAAAGCTTCTGGCTTGTTTTTTAGATTTCTTTCCTTTGGCATTCTCCCATAAAAACATAGCACTGAAAAGACTTTCCCTTCTGACTAAATAGATGAAAGGGTTTTTTAGCAGAATGAGAGGTTTAAAAACAAAAATAAAATCAATTCTATCTAGAAAGAACAAGTAAAAGGCTTGAATTCCAGGGGTCTTAATTTCATCATTTTATCTGTAAATATTTACTTACAAACTTTTGCATTTTGGTGATGATCAATATTGACTTCTGGTCTACAAGCTACTGTACTAGATATGATAATAGATCTAGAAAATCTCAACTCTAAAATCTTGTGGGATCTTTTATATTGTCACATTGTGAATATAATCTGACTGGGTGCTTTCAATTTATAGTAAGCCTAAAACTCAGGTGCACTCAACCTGTACTCATTACAGCCAAAAAAAGTGAAAGAGAATAAAAGATTTAAGTCATATGTCTGCTTCTCTAAACTTGTGATATCCAACACTTGTAAATACCATGCTGTATAATCCAGAGCAGTCTAAAGTCTCACCTACTTTCAATTACAGAAACTTCAGGGTCTGCCTAGGTGAGCAGTGTCAAAAATCCTGACATGTTTCTTCTTGCCAAAATAGTTGATAGAAAGGCTGAGAACCACATAAGAAAGGCCATGAAGAAAAAAAAGACAGAGTCAAACCCTTGCATAAAGACTAGAAGGTTCAAGGGTTAGAAATGTACAATAAGATTAAGTAGTATGCTTGCATCTCATATTTCACAGAAAAAGTTTATGGAAAACCTGTGTGAACTGGAGTTTAAAAGTGAAAAAATAGAGAAGCAGCATGTACCTTTCATGAAACCTTTCTCATCTTTCTGCCTCCATTACCTGTAGCACTAATCATATGGAAAATGAATGATCTCTTTGCCTCATATTATCCATTTTGCAAAGTAATACCCAGTAATACCCAAGTAATATCTTTGTATAATTTTCACTGTGAATGTGCCAGACTTCAAAGACTTGTACTCCGTTCATTCACAGCTGCAATCCCACTCTAGGCAAACTGAACTGATAGTACCCAATACATATACTTCAACATTTTCTTTTTGTAGGGGGGCGAGGGAAGGAGTCTGGGGTGGCCCATTGGTGTTGTTTGGGAGGTTTTTTTGGCTCTATATGTTTGCTGCTAGCTCATTGTCCTACAGTGAATCTGACAATAAACCATGCTTTCATTGTTACCTCTCATGTTTCTCATTATTGTGTGTTATTTATGATGTAACAGTCCATTCGTTTTATGACAAGGGTACAGAACATTGTAATGTTATTGACACAAATGTCATGATAACAAGATTTTGCTAAAAGTACAGAAAATAAAAGCAAATTTCAGATGTTCTAATATCAAAGTTTGCATCTATTTAAAAAGAAATGAAGAATTAAATTGATTTTGTTCTAAAGTTCTGTCAATTTTCTGGAATCCTAATGAGAACCTGGAATTGAAATAAGGTTAATCTACAATAAAGGTCTCATCTAAAGTTCAAAGCAAAAAAGTGCATCTCTATATTGCCACAAGAGGCTGCCTTGAGAAAAAATGTTGGTGATCATCTCATATAAATAATTCCAGAAAAAGTAGAAAAGACTAGGAAAACTGCAGTCACTGTTGCTTTTGCTTCTACAGTCCACTACAACACTTGCCCCTCATCTCACCAAAAAAATACGAAGGTGACAGATGCCATTTCTTCAACTCAATAACTTGGTTGTGAGGACAACTTAATGATTTTTTTCTGAGCTGGGATACATATGCCACAGTGATCTATTTGTGCAATATTGCCCACGTTACAATGATACTTTAATTTCTCCATGGTGTATGAGTAACTTATTTCAACTTCTGGTGCAAAATGAGAAAACTCCCTGTACCACCTTTAATACCCAGAATGCATTCCAGATATAGTCTGCCTGATTATGTCTACTCAGGTATAAAGGAAAAACAATGTCATTTTCTTCAAAAGTTTTCATGCTGATCTATCCAGTTTCAATAAATTTCAAGGAGTGTGTGGTCACAACAATCAGTAACTATACTTAGATTGATTAAAGCATTTAAGAGCAACTCTCCCACTTGGGTATTCAGAAGCTACCTTCTGTAGTCTTACGTTCCAGTCACAAAGTTCAAAGTAGCATTAACAATTACTCTCCTATCTTGAACAGTAAATTGTTACACCCTTTCCATGAAAAAACTGAAGAACAATTTATGCTGTTAAATGTATTTGTGACTAATTCAAAGAGTAATAGTCTCCTGCCTTGCTAGCAGGCAATCTGGTGTCTAATATAAAATTGTATCTTTATACATAAAGCAACGCATTTGGAGTGTGTAAATATAAATATAAATATAAATATAAATATAAATATAAATATAAATATAAATATAAATATAAATATAAATATAAATATATGTGAAGTTCACATACATGTGAACATCATACCTCCAGACTGTCAAGAAAACATAACATCATAAAGAGTAATACTCTATTTTTATTTAAGAAGATGATTTTATGATTTTTTTAAAAAAAAATTATTAGATTTGAAGAGACTTGGAAGCATCACTAAGATAATATTTCACTGTGGAAACAAAACCAAAAACAATTTAAAGTTTTCTGAAGTTACATCTATGTTGGTATATCTAATTATTGGCATACCAATACTAATTAACTCTCCAACAAAATGGAAAGTGAGACTGCTGAAGTTAGCTTTAAAATATACTCTGATAATCTGTGCAGGTGCCATTTGAACATGCAGTATTAGTTCTGCTATTCAATTAAAAAATGAGAATAATTACTATAGCAACCACAAAAATACATATGGCATATAATTTGTTGCCTGAAAGATACAGAAAAGTTCCTTGCAGAAATTAATTACTATCAGTTGGATTTGAGTTGATGTACAATATTCTCTTAAATGCAATAATAAAACCCACACATTTTAATTTTCCTCAGCAGATACTGGTCATTATTTCTTACTATATTTATATATTAACTGAGCTGGCTCCATTATACTTGTGACTGACTATTACATTTTATTGATGAGGATTTTGATAGAACTGTTAGGCTTACCCCTAAAACAAGACAGGCAAAGATTAATTCTTCTCCAAACTAATATAAGAGAGAAGAGAAACCTCCCTTACAAAATTATGGGAATCTTTATCAGAAAAAGTATTTTCCTGATCTCTGATTATTAAAGTCTTCTTATACTCTGAATAAACAGGGTTTTCTATCCTTTCCAAAATTCTCTCCTTTTTTGATTGGATCTCACACTGTTGAAGTCAATGGAAACCCATTCAATTCAATTTGTGTAGGGTCAAACACTCAATCCTTACTACTATACATTGGTATATTTTTGTTAACTCTGTAAATGTTAAATCCTGTTTTCAATCTTGATAAGCTTGTCGCCAGCAATACCTTTAGGCAATGAGTTCCCAAAGCTACTTACGTGAGAATGTACTTCTTTTTATCAGTCATAAAGTTGTTGCATTTCAATTTTCTTGATTGTCTAGTATTGCAAGCAAAGGGTGAAGGAACACGCCTATTTTAATTTTTCTCTGCACTACGTTAATTTGCCCATTTCTACCATTTTTGGTCCTATTTTCCTCTTTCTTAAGTAAACAGTTCAAACCTTTTCAGTCACAGTGAGACAGAATTTTGAGTGCCTTTTCTTCCTGCAGAATGTTGAGTGACTTCGTTCTTCATTTAACTGAACATTGAGTAGCAGGACTGCTACTTCCACATTCTGATCTAGTAATATGGTTTTTCTTGATGTTACATTTACTTTGTTTTTAAAATAATTATTGATTTCATTATTTTGGGAAAGAAATCAAATGATTCTGACATACAAGAAATTTTTTCCACCAGCTGAGTTTCCTAAAATAAATGTGAGAAAAGTTTATGTAGACGAAAGACTCCAGAGTATAGAAGCAGACAAATAAATAAGAAGTAGTTGTGGACATATTTATACGTTTTATGTATTTTAATTGCACTGAGACTTTATTTTTCCTGTAATTGCATATATTTTTTTTCTGAATTAAAAAAAGTAGTTAAAACAGCATTGTGCCAGATGAAATAATTTCAGGCACTTACTGCAGCTGTTATAAACAATTCATGTTTGGAAAAATCTCACAGTCCTATTATATAAGGAACGTAAAAATTGCACTTGGGTAATTCTGCCTGCAATCAGCCAAGATCCCATAATATTGTTTTTTAGTCATCAAAGAAAACAAAGCTGAAACCTGTGAACTAAGAATGCCTATTCCTTTTGCCATCTGGGACACTTCTTGAGGGTCTGAAATTTTGAAAATCGCGTGACTTAAATGTCTACTTCTGAATTTAGGACACTGCCCAAAGAAATTTTGCTTTCAGATATGGCTCTTACTGTTTGTAACTTTCCAATCCATTTTCATATGATACCAGTTGGAATTTTATGTCCTTGAAACCAGAATTTCTGTCAGGTTTCTATATGTGGCTAGTGCTTCAGATTCCCTTATGAGAAGCACCTTAAAACTCTTTATTTCTTGAAAATGTTGGACTTTCTTTGAGTACCACTCCCATATGTAACATGTATCATACGTGGCAGTGACTTCAGTTAATTTGTGGAATTCAAGATCACATCATTTTAGAAAAATTTGGCCTTCGAGTATGACATTATTGCAATTATCTAGCAGGCTGCTAACACTGCAGCAATTAATATTACAATTCATATTATTTTAGTGGCCAGAAGCCATATCGAAGGTGAAGACTTATTTTGTACGAGACATTAACATATCCTACAATTATCCGTGAATAATTTGTTATTGAATTTAAAACTAGAGGTAAATGTGGCCATGACAGACAAAGTGAAAAAGGCAGAGGGGTTGAAAACAGCTAGCAGCATCTCTGAAATCTATTGCCGTATACCTATGGGTTTCATTGTGTCATCAATTTTTAAGCTAAACCTCTCAGTTAATTTTTTAGGGCTTCTGCTTAAAAGCAAGTATAGCTCTTCATGTTTGATTTTTTTCTTTTTCTTTTTGCCAGCATGCATCTTGCTTTCTGTAGTCCAGTATACATTCAATAGTATGTAGGTTATTTCCTCTGGTCCCATTAACAGATGAACCATTATTAGTACAGATTCAGTATTGGTGAACCAATAAACTGTTTATAGGCCATTGCTAATGAGAAGCAATTATTTGTAATTTTAGATTTTGAGATGTTTATAGAGACAAGTCAGTGTAATAAACTATATGAAACTATTAAGTTTCTCACAGCCCAGTGATGTGCACCATTAGCAGCTGGCACAAAGGTAGTGCAAAAAAAATAACAGACAATTACAGCTGGATAAGTATGAAAACTTAGTGAACTGAGAAACATCCCTGATTCAGTATGTACAACAGTGAAATAAATTTGCCATCTGCATTCTGCTTCTGCCCTTGTAAAACTCTCCCTTGGCTTTAATAATGGAAATAGATGGTAGGGCGCAGAGCAAATATTCCAAATACCTACATTTTTAAATATGAGTTATCTATACATTACCCTTTCCAAGCATAACCATAAAAAAGCAATGTGCAGTTTACTCTAGCCTAATATATCATAAATAGTAACAGCAATGCCATTTAGAACTTTAATAGCACTTTTCATCCGAAAATCTCAAAGCAGCTTACACAAGGGGGAAAAGCAAAGTAGCTCTGGCAGCAAAGAGCCTTTCAAACTCACACATCATCCATTTGACAAGTCTAAAAAACACAAAGTATGACTACTATGTTCATCCTATAGGCAAAGTTACAGCTAAATCTTGCATTAGTGCTACGTATTGAGTTTATTTTAGGAACAGCCTAAAAGAAGGAGGATTGCAGCACTGAAGCTATGAAGATAGGTAAAACTGAAGGCCTAAAGGTTAGCATCCAGACTTCTATCAAAAAGCAAAAACTGAATTCTAGGCTGGTAAAACACGTGACAATCCTTCGAATACCTGTCACAGAGGTATTTGCAGACCTTCAGTTGGGGGTGACGAATGGCACTAGGACCTAAATTCTACCAGTTCTGACCGTACTTTGTGAAAGAATCAGGCAAGGAATACGTCAACGAAATAGTGATTTTTACAGATAACCTGTTTTTATGTGAACAGTCAAAGAAAGAAGAAAGAAAGTTTAAAAAAATTCAGCAGAAGTTTTTGCAATGGAAAGTCTTCAGAAAAAAAGCCACACTTTTAGCAAAAATGAGTTATAGCCATTATAGGTAGTGCAGTTAAAAGGAGCAATCTTCACTTCCACATTTCTCGTTTTTCTCCATTTTTCCTTCTTCATCTCTTTTCTCAGCCTTTTGGACGAGAAATAATGGGTAGTATGAGGTTAAAGGGAAAAGACAGTAGGAAATGTGCCCTCGTGGCCAAGTTGGCCAATGGAATCATAGCGAAGAGTGTGATTAGCAGGTCAAGGGAGGTTATCCTCCTCCTCTCCTCTGCCCTGATGAGGCTGCATCTGGAGTACTGCATCCAGTTCTGGGCTCCTCAGTTTAAGAAGGAAAAGGAACTACTAGAGGGAGTGCAGCAGAGGGCTACAAAGATGATTAGGAGTCTGGAGCATCTTTCTTATGAGGAAAGACTGGGACAGCTGGGTCTGCACAGCCCGGACAAGAGAAGGCTGAGAGGGGATCTCATCAATGCTTGTAAATATCTCAAGGGTGGATGTCAAGAGGATGGGACCAGATTCTTTTCAGTGGTGCCCAACAACAGGATGAGGGGCAATGGGCACAGACTAAAGCATAGGAGGTTTCATCTGAATATGAGGAGAAACTTCTTTACTTTGAGGGTGACAGAGCACTGGAACTGACTGCCCAGAGTGCTTGTGGAGTCTCCTTCTCCAGAGACATTCAAAACCCGCCTGAACACATTCCTGTGCAATCTGCTCTAGGTGAACCTGCTTTAGCAGATGTGTTGGACTAGATGATCTCCAGAGGTCCCTTCCAACCCAAACCACTCTGTGATTCTGTGAAAACAAAGGAAAACCAAAAAATTTCATACTGAGGGCTTATAGACCACTCACATACACTACCTAGTATGTTGTTGTAGATGCTACTGTAGACGAATAATTATTTGATATTTCCGTCACAAATATTTTCTGAACTATTGCATTCCTGGTGTTTCTGTCTCATGTCATTTAATGCTCCATCTGATGGTTACATAATTGTTTGATAACAGAAAACAGTCAGGAAAGATCACCCGCAATTTCACTCCTGATTCTATTAAAAAAAAAGAGAGAGAAAAAAAGAAAAAAGCTACATTCTAACAACTTATGGCACGTTTTTCTATTATTTTAGTTGATCTCTCTTTTGAAATACTGCTAGACAGACAGCAGGGTATGTATCAATGCCTCTTTGATCTTCTACATTTAATTGGGGACACCAACAAGGTCTTTCATGTTTAGACCCAGCAATGAGTAAAAAGTGGTTTCATGTAAAGTGTGACAAATTGTCTTTTCTTCTTTTTTCTTTTTCTTTTTCTTTTTCTTTTTCTTTTTCTTTTTCTTTTTCTTTTTCTTTTTCTTTTTCTTTTTCTTTTTCTTTTTCTTTTTCTTTTTCTTTTTCTTTTTCTTTTTCTTTTTTTTTCTTTTTCCTTTTTCTTTTTCCAAGCAGTCTTTGTATTGTCTTAACACTGTCAAATTCTGATTTGGATTTTTTTTTTTTTTATTATTATTATTTTTTGGGCTTCAGTTAAAAATAAATTCACAAGAGGCCTTCTGAAATGAAAAAACATTATGCATTTAAGTTTAAATCCATCTGATATATTGTTACCAAACTTTTTAGGATTAGATTGTCTGTATCCTCCAGACTTGTATGAAGACATAAGAGAATTTAAAGAAATACTTTGCATTATCTCTATTTAGATCTTGGCATTGGATGTCTATGATGTTTTATACAGTGTAACATCCTAACACCTAGAGAGTGGAGGAGATGGCATATATGAAAATTAAAATAGTCCTCATTTGCAGCAGATGGAACCTTGCCACAGAGGTACTGAGGAAAAAACCCCACAAACTATACTGTTTAGACATCTGTTTATTGTGACCTTTTTTCACTTGTGCAACTATTCTCAGCTTCTGCTCGTACTTGAGAACCATTTTAAACGATTGCTAAAATGAATGGTATATGTTTAAAGTGAGTAACTGGTTGACTATGTAATTAGCAATGTCTATTTTCCTTCAAGCTCTGAAATATTGTTGTGCAGTCATTTTGGCTGCATTGTATTGCCTTTCTAGTGTGTAAACACAAACTACAGAATTCACTTTTTAGAATAATTTATTTAAATACAATAAAGGAACACCAGAAAACTATCTGTAATCTCCTCCTTTGGTATGAACTTTTGTTAAACAAGCAAGACGGCCACATTCTGCTAGAACAGATTTTAACTCAAAGCTGAGTGTTGTTGATTAAGCAATTGTTCCTGCTAAAGCAAAAGACCTTAATGGTTATATGGGCTATGATTAAGCAATTGTTCCTTCTAAAGTAAAGGCCTTAGTGGTTGTATAGGCTATTTGGAAATTGATCTTTTTTTTTTTTCTAGTAATCATTATACCTGATTGATGGGTTGTATTTTCATCTTACCTATTGTTAATAAGCTTCTTTGTATCTATCTATTTAGAATTATTACATCTTTAAAGCAGGTTAATTTAAAAGATCACCTTATCAAACATTTTCCTTTTGTCTAAAATCTGTAGTCAGTGAATAATGCTTCATTTATGTGCCTGCCTACCTGCTGTCCTGTGATATCCCATAACCCTTTGTCTGAAACATCTGATAGCATTTAGAAACATAGCAACATTTAAATATAAACAGTCCTGAATATCTTTCCTCCTTAGATCAGATTGACTTCAGACCATAAGAAAATGACAGAGGGATTGATTCAATATCAAACTTAATAAGTGGGATTCCAGACTGACTAACATAAAAAAAAAAAAATTGGATGAAATCCAAAGAGGCCAAATGCTCACTCACATTTTCAATTTATAGTAAGAAAACAGACAAACCACCACTTACAGCTATCTGATCTAACACCAATGAAGTCAACTAGTAAAACTATCACTGACTTTTTTTTTTTTTTTTTTTTAAAAAAAAGCATGGATTAGTTCCAAACAGATTTATTTCTTTTAACTGTCTGAAGACTTCCCAGCCTTTCAAACCACTTCAGGAAGAATGTAGGCCAAACCCAAAACACTCAGGAAAAAAAAAGAAAAAAAAAAAAAGTATAAAGGCAATGAACCTCATCTCTTGTTTTTGTTTCTCTTTTTTTTTGGTTGGTTTTGTTGTTGTTGTTGTTGTTTGTTTGTTTGTTTGTTTGTTTTTTGTTCTGTAACAAGATAGAGCTCACCAGATGAGCAGGAAAATGAGTGATTTAATGTTACTATGCCCACACTGCAAGATTTTCCTAACAGGTAAGTAATTCACATGCACTAGACTAACAGAAATTAAAATTGTCTCACATTTCAGGCTTAAAATGAAAAGTCATTGGGCAACATAATAACCTAGTCAGTTACTGTTTCTAAGCTTAGAAACCAGACCTGTGGATACTGAGATAAAGGTGAAGTATGGATATTATACTGCCAGTATGCAAAGATCATCATCTTGCGTATGACAGTGGTTTGTCATAATCTAGGACAGTAACAGGAGATGAGAAAAACATTTTGCAATTGTCTTGCAAATGAAAGAGTTTCTCGTGATGGATGAACAACAAAGAAACATCAGTTTATACTTGTTTAAAGCATTTGATAGATTTGAAGTTCTTAAAGGAAAGACATAGCTGCCTGGTTTCCTACGTTTCACAGTATATGGGACCTTCTTGTACTTCATCTCGGCCTGTCTATAGAGATTTATTACTGCTAAGCTTCAACAGCGTATTTGTGGACAAAATGTTAGAAACAGCTAGATGTATTTCACTTGTCGCTAAGGCAAGCATGGAAAGAAAGAGGTCTGAGAAAGCACTGCAGTATTACAGTTAGCATGAGGTACAAAGTAACGTAAAACTTCATCAATAATCTAAATATGCAAATGTAGTCACCTGAGTTGGATTTCTTGTGTGTTTGATAACAGAACTGAAATCCAATTTCTCTCAATAGCTTCTTTAAGAATCTTTAAGATCTGAGAGCAGATCATCAGCCACCAGCTTAGGAGAACACAGTCCAGAATTTTCCATAGAAGGCAGCACAGATGATGTAATAGAAATACTACCCCTCATCTACATTACCCACATTATTCCACAAACACAGACAGTTCATCACCTTGAATGAAATTGCAAGTTTCGAATATGTTTTTATGCTACCGAATCAAGAATAAAATCTGCAGTATGAAACTAAATTACGATATTAAATTGTCTTATTTCCTTTGACTTCACATTGTTAAGAAGATGAATTTCTTAGTTATTATTACTATTTAAAGTATACAGCAAGCTAATTTTAGGAATAAAGCCCAGCACATTCTTCTTGGACAGATCTTTCTTGGGTACTGAAGAGCTTTGGTGCAAATTTACTGTAGATTTTATTGTAGTTCCAAAATTTGGAAAGCTGCCAATATCATTAGGTCTTATAGTCAGTTTAAGGAAAGGCTGAAATCTGCAAAGGAGTAGGCAAAAACCTGAGCCTCCCCACACTCCCAATTCTGATTTCAACAGAAATCCCACAGTTTTATCTGTATCATTGTGTATTAGTGTCTTGCCCATCTTTCTTGAAAGAGTAGATGCAAAATAAATTAACATGATTGAAAATTTATTCTGATTACTTACTTTACTGCAACACAAAAGTAATTGTCAAAATATTTTTTACATTCTTTTTATGTTAAAATAGTTTGTGTCATTTATCAGTTTCTAAGACCACCGCTCTGATCAGACTTTTAACTGCCTCTGGAGAAAAAAACAAATAATCCCTAATTAATTAATCAAATATTAGCAACATTAACTGCTGATCACAGTTCTTGTTCTGATGTGAAAGGAAAAAAAAATCATTTGGCAAAATTAATACATAAAAATATTTTAGCAAGATTTGTCGTATGCCTCAAAACTCCAACGTAATGCACAGATGGATTTCAAAAATCTAAATTTTCTAATTGATTGTAATTATAATAAACAATGAATTTAATTATTTCCTTCTGGAGGGATATTAACACTATGTAGTTTACAGGATAAATTTAAAAATACTTTTCTTAATTGCTACCTTCATGGCACAGCTTATAATCTTAAGTAAAGGTTATAAAATTTTAACTGCTGTTAGTGACTACTGCCAACAAACACTTCCAAGTTATTTAAACAATTCTGAGGGCAGAGAAAGAGTCCAAGAGAAAGAAGTATATTACAGCATTTTGTCAAATTGAACAGAGAGAAAAAGTGTACCTGTAAAGTAATTGGAGAGAAACTGATAAAGAAGTAAATAAGAAAAATTAGAGACTTCCTGACAAATTCCTTTTTTATTCCCTATGGTCACATGAATGAATGAATGAATGAGTGAATGAATGAATAGATAAATAAATAAATAAATAAACAAACAAACAAATAAACAAGTAAAAGAACCTCAAACCCTGAAAGACTAATGTCACTTTTTCCAAACACTTATGGAGTAAAATATTTTCATATGATTTCTTACTTTTTCAATGAAACATGACTGAAGCAACTATTCTTTTTCATGAGTTGTCTCAAAGTGATACAAATTAGCCAAAAAACAATTTCACTAAAATTTGAGCTAAAAAGGAGAGCTCTGAATTACCTAAGACAATGATACAAAATTGCAAACCGCATGTTAGACTTCCATTGTATCTCATTTTAGATACTGAAGTTTTCATTGATGACACAGCGTTCTTAAATGAAAATCTGATACAACCTGAGAATAAATTTGGAAAACAAGCAAACAAACAAACAAAAACCCTAGGTCCACTGATGCTCAAGCCTGTCATTCTCAGTTTGAAAATAGACACCTACTGAATAAATTTTGAATTTAATTTCTGCTTTGCTTTAGTTTGTGTATTTTTTCTCCCCCACTTAGTAGATTTGTTATCTATTGCAATGGTAGATGTGATAATGAAGGAGACAATACCAGCTAAAGGTGAAGTCAAGTAGACCAGTGCAGGCACACTGCTGGTCTAATCCTGGAGAGAAGTTCTTACATTGCAGAGAATCAGAATTCCTAGTGTGGTTAAGCTTTCGAGCTCTCACATTAAATACCTCCTGTTCTTAGATTGGACATCCTTTCTGAAGTATAGTTGGTTGGTTTTTTGCATATGTAGTTTATATCATGTCTTCTTATATGGTTTTGAAGTGTTAAACTTGATGAAACCCTCGTTTTATTGTGATGGAATCCAGATGTAACTACTGGAAATAAAGTTGCAATTTTGGTCCTTTTTGCTGTAAACAGGCCTTAATGAATAAAAAGACATATTTGTTTCGAGTCTCCCTGGCCAGTGTGCTGACACAGTGTGTTTAATGCAGCAGACAGAAATCACCGATTATGTTTAGTACAAAGGATGAGCCTGAGGGCCATCTCAAATACAATATCTTGATGACCCTTTACGAGAACCTTGGAAAGAAAAATCTTTATCAGCTGTAGCTTGATTGTTCATTTATGTCTCAAACAGCAGGCCATGACACAGTCGTTCTTCTAGGAACTTTGCAAATGGAGTAGTTTCACTTATAGTTACCAATATATACATAAATGTACATCCACACATACATTTACGTATTAATTTATACTGCTAATACATTTCATTATAATACAGTGGTAGCTGGCTGGAAAGAAAGGGTTCAGAGCTGTTAGCATTTGGGTGATTTTTTTTTGAACCATTCTGAAATTTGAGAGAAATGTGAATAAGAAAACTTCTCTTTGCTTCCTCCTCATGTCTGCAACATACATGAGCTGACCAATGATTGAGCTGTCAGATGGGATGGGCAGTGGAGACCTGAATTTAGGTCATCCAGCCCTTATTACACTAATTCACGATTGTGACACCTAACATTTGGGAGTGTTTCATCTTCTTACTAGAAAGTCCATCATGGGCTTGAGAAAGTTCACCAAAACAAACACTTGAACCTCGCACTCATACTATGCTAACCTTTCATATTTAACATCATGGGGGTATGATTACAGGAAGAAATTTTAAAATACCTAACCATGTAGATGTCTACCTACAAATTTAGACCTAATGCATCTTCTGAATATGTTTCCAATAAAAACACTGATATGGCCTGTGGACAGCTTAGCAACAGATCTAGCTGGATGCAGTAATTCAACCAGAAGCTATGGGTTCATGAGAAAAATAACATGAAATTTTATGATCAGAGTTAAGTAGGAGTTCATATTGAATGGTCTGATCTCATTATATGAGGTATTGATTTATGTGATTGTAAGATTTAAAATGTAATGTCCAAATATCCCTCCACTAGAAAAGTTTGTCACAAGGGAAAAAGAGTGTGAGTTGCATACTTCCATAGAGTGAAACTATCACAAAGCTTACTTATACATTTGAGTTTGCGTTACTACCATCTTAATGAGCTCAGGTGCCAAAAGTAGCAACATCTAGAATTTTGTCATAGTGATGTTCACTACATACACGCTCTTCTCCTGATTAGTCCTCCTGCCTAGATCACACTAGTTCTCTCCACTGAAGTCAAGTATTGACACATTTAATAGCTACGTGATGTAAAAGCAGAAGAGTTCACATCAATTCTTTTCATTACCTTGCTCTGCCTGGTTGGTAGTCTTAGGTGTTTTAGTCCATTTCTGCTTCTGACGAGTGTGATTTTTTATCACGTTATATTAAATTCACTGTGGCTGGCTCAGTAATAAATGGACAAGCTATAAGCTGGGGCCGTAGGAGCTGGTAGTTGTCAACACTGGGATAAGCTAGTTCTTTATCGTTAGAAACCAAAGGGCACTTAAATGATACTGGCTATATTTACAGTCACAATTTATTTGCCACAAGTGTCTACCTGCTATATGGTGCCCTGCCTTTTCTCAGTTTCTGTTTTGCTGTAGTTGGCAGTATAAAATCCCAGTTATCCTGTACAAAATCTTTATCTCTGTAATACAAGAGAAGAAAGCATATGCAGCAGAGAGCTGGAGAGGTTAATAACACATAGTGAATTGTTAAGTAATGTCTTTATGGAAAAAAATACTAGCATCTTCAGTTAAAATTGAAAGAACATGCCTGTCTTTCCTGATATCTCTTCCCTCGTATGTATTTTTTTAAAAAGGTTTTTACTTAAACAAGACATTTTATTGCATTTGCATTTCAATTCTATGCTTTGAAAGGTAATTACATGATTTTCCTAAGCACTCCTAAAACTGGTCAAGAAATCATTATTTTGCAAAGATGAAACTGTCTTATTTTCATTTAGGTTTTCTTTCGCAATTTTTTTTTTCTGTGAAAAAAACAGAAATACTTACAGTTTTAGAATTTTCTTTCCACAAGAGGTTCATATTCTCGAAAAATAACTGTTCTTTGGGCTCAAGTCAATGCCTAGGGATTAATTAAGCAAAGAGAACCATAGATGTTATGAATATGATATGAACTACACAGTTCTGCCTCCAAAAGGATTAGTATATAAGAGTAAAGATGGGATAAAGGTTGTTACAAATGTGTTCTGTTGCTGCTGAAATGTTTTCTGTTGCTTTATCTTGGTCAGCTCTTGAGAACATAGACCAATACCAAATTTTCATATCCATGACACTATCCCAATATTGAACTTACTGAGATTAAGGGACATCTTGGTACTTCTTCTTTCACCACTGCCTTCACAGCTGTTAAAGAGAGGTAAGAAAGACAATATAACGAAAATGAAGCAATGAAACCTAGACCTCTCCCACCTCCATTTAAATTGATGTACCATGCAGCTTGGAATTTAGCATAGAAACAGTGTGTTTTAAAGCCCAGTAGACAACGTCTGGGTAGGTTGTTCAGGCTAGTTATTGAATTAGCTCTTATTAATTCTTTATTCTTAAGTTGTCTCACCATATTGGTCATGAAGCAGACTCCTTACATGTGTGCCATGAATCTCCACAGTATTTTGGTGGAATTACACCATTCCCTCTGAGAGGATGTCCAGCATTTTTTGTATCATAGCTGAACTGAGACCCATATCACACAGCTTATAGTATATGAGGGACTGAATAGGGACCTGTCAGCTCCAGGGTGTCTGTGTGCAGTGGGAATATAGTGCTTAATTCACCTACATGTCTACATCTAGCCTATCACCATGGCACTCCTCTTAGGTTATTATATCTTGTGAAAAAAAATAATTCTATCATTACCACTTTTATTTGTTTCTTACATCTATTCATATTTTGTTATTGTAGTTTTCAGCACTGGAAATTACACCTTTTACCTCTCTTTTTTATTCTACTGACCCCTTCTGTAAGCAGTTCTCAAATAGTGGTCTGGAAAGGGAAAGAGAAAAACACCATTTGCTTGGTTTAGTTTTCTGAATAATGGTCTTTAATTGTTTTGCCCCCAAAATTCAAGAAACACTGACCTGCCTCATTTCAATTTATAAATTTTCCTATCAGCCTGATTCTCTTTCCAGATGCTACGGATTCCTAATTTATTCCCATCTAGTTTTTATTATTCCCACACTCATGTACAGCTTTGGATACTGCAGCTATTGCTTAACCTCAAAACAGAGGTCAACAAAGCTCACCTGGTTCCATAATTGCATACCAATATGTTGTCTGGATCAGGCATTGCCTATCACCTTTTTTTTTTTTTTCCTCATTATAGTCTTTCCTGGAATCAGAGTTTTCAGGTTCCAAGTTTCCTGGTAAGGTGAATCAAGAGACTTTGCAGCGTGTTCAGATATATGAGATACATAAATCCCATATATGTCTCTAAAAATAAATTTCATAGCTATTTTCAGTTACCAGAAATTTTGAAAGAGATTCTTGTAGGTAAAGAAAAATAGTACTTGAATACATCTAGAGGCTGGAAGATCAAGCCCTTAGTGTTAACATGTCATTTTATGTATATGGAATAAACTGCATACTTTGTGAACCTTACAATTCTACAAGCTTTCCTAGCAAATGACTGATTAAAAACTTCACATGAAACTCTGGCCTTACCAGAGTCAATAAGAATATTCCATTCATCATGGTAAGGAGAGCTTCTAGCCATACCTACAGATTAAGGCTTTCTGTTTGATAATCTCTATTATTTTTCTCAGATTTCTTGCAGGATTCTACAACAAACACAGAACCCCTGAGAAGATTCTGTCAGAAGAATGGTAAAGTAGGGTACTTATAGCCCAGAAATGGTTCCTAGCTTTGTCATAGATTTAATGCATGATGTTAGAAAGGGCGTGTAAATTCTCAAATGTAAAGCGTGGATTGATTATAATACTTGATGTTAATGAAACACGACTGTTCCTTTAGATTTTGTGTTCCCTAGAACAGAACCTATTTATTGCTATGTGCATTTAATCGGGTGTTGTTTCTTACCAATAAATAACAAAAGCCCACAGGCTTTTTCAATAATCTAAATAAAGTTTGCATTTACTTATTTAGGTAACTCTATAGAATTAGAGCTGATAAAAAAATCTGTTTCCCTGTCATCCACATATTCCAAGAAGAAGAAAAATAATAACTCTACAACTAAAGCCATTACAAATATTTCATAAAATATTACAGGTAATGCTATGCAACTGCCTACTGCAAAACTATAAAACATCTATTCAAAACCCCTACTTCCGCAGAGATTGGGCTTCGAGTCTAAACATCAGATATAAAAAGTTCACACACAGTGTTTTTATGACCACATTTTAATTTAGATAACCAGTATGGACCTGAAAAATCACAGATCTCTCTAGAAGAAAGAAAATTCAGAACCGATGTTCTTGAAAAGATCAGCTACCAAAGGCAGTATGTCATTATTCTTTAACGTAATTAAAGATAAAAAGATAAAATGCAGAGTTTCTCTTCTTTTGTAAAAAGTGTCAAGGCTATCTCATATTTGAACTAACATTAAATTCTCAAAATATTTTCAAGATAAATAACGAAGACCTGAATATTCCCACTTCCAGGACTTCATGAATTAAGTGCTTCAGCCTTCCTTACTGAGTTGTCTGACAGCTTGCATATGAAAACTTCCATTTAAAGTCATGCAGTTTCATCAAGTGTAGACTACACTGTCTGCTAACCCCCACCTAGAAAATTATAGGAAAATATATCAATGCATTGTAAGGAGAATGCAGTTCACTGGGCCACAATTAAGCTCACATAAGGTCTAACCCAATTTACTTCTGCAAGGTGGCTTGGGTAGATAATTTCTTCACTGTATTCTCATCAACAAACTGGGCTTTGGTGTTTACTAATGAAAAGGGCTGTATAAAATTTGTCTAGCTGTTACAAATGTGACAATTACTTGATACTTACTAATAGATCTTTTTCTAACTATGTGTTTAAATTAAATGTTGATATTAAATCTTTTACTCTGATTTCCAAACTAGATAGGAGGAGAGGACATAGTATTTCACTTTCTATTTATACAATCCATACATAGACATGAGGTTTTTTTACCATATGCCTGTGGCTCAACAATAAATACTTTGAGCAGGTGATAAGTCTGTGTAGTAATGTTTCTTAAAATGTTATATTTAAAACTTAAGCTGTGATCTGGACATAGCTACTGCACTTCCTTTTTGGATCAAGAAAGTTACATACTCAACTAGTGAAAATTCACTCACTTGAAAGCCAAAGCATGCCCGATTACCTCTAAACAGTTCTTCACCTTTTAGTGACCTGAAATAGGCAAACATTCCTAATCAGTTCAGTGTGGAACCAGGCTTACTACAGGCAAAGACAGAGAAAAGGAAAAGCATACTTGGCTCACCAGCTGTTGTCTGTTTACTAATCTAGCTAAAATATATTTTAAATTTTACATTCACAATTTCTAGTGAAAATAGTTTATGATTTACAGCAGTTTCAGCATCTGTCCAATATATCCAGATTTCTTCAGAATTCAGGAGGCTGAGAAGGGAAATAACAGCAAGAAAATTCATGCCAGCTTTTTCTTGTGGCAGTCCTAGAGCTCAAGCACAGGATGTATATTCTGGCATGTTCTTCTTGAAGGCTGGTGATTACATGTCCAAGATGAAAAGCTCCCCTGCATTATGAACCTTTTAGTTACAAATGAACATTTCTTGATGCATATCAAACTTGACACATGAACTCCTGGATGAATTGCTTACAAAGGGAGCTGCTTAAGCCTATTAAGATATATACAGTGAAATCCTAGGTGCTAAGTAGAGTTAACATTATTCCAAAGTGTATTTGTTTTTAAAGTGTCTGGTTTAGCTTAAGTTTCTCTCTTTAATCATGCACACTGCCCCAGGCTGCCAAAAAGGCAGCCATCAGTATTGCTTAGTGAAGGCAGCTTAGTGCTGCCAGCCATCTTATCTCCCCTGCTGCATGGGCGATAGCTTTTATCTGTGAGTATAAACATCAAAATGGAACTGTAATCCTATCTTAGTCCTACAGAAGATTGCTAGCTGTTTCTCAGATACGAAGAAACTCCTCCCATTGCAGAAAGGCGTATGTCTGTGTGCTTATTTGTGCATACACGTGTTTGGACAGAAAAAATCACAATGAGCGGGAATTTATCTGGAAAAATAAATTCTACCTTAGGAACTTTCTGGAAATAGCTACCTGAGCCAGGGAGCTGGTTTTATATAACAATCCCAATCTAACATATAGAATACTATTTAAAAAGTCTAAGCATGTTAATAAGATGGAACCACAGCATAATGTGCTTTAAAAATTGTTTCTCTTTAATGGACTGTTCATTTTTTTTTCAAGGCTTCTTATGCACAGCACCTCAGAGCATTAGTTTAAATAAGGAAATAAAAGAGAGCAAAGGCACTGGTATACGAAATCCTAAAAGTAAGTTTGTTTCAGCACTATTTAGGAAGCAGAAATCAAGGATTTTTAATAAATGGGGTAAGATAATGTCACAATTTCCATACAGGAACTGAAAGTTGTTTCCTTCTAGATCATCAGTTGAATACAATAACATTTTAAAGCATGTTAAGATAAAGTATGCAAATGTATAAAATATTATTTTTTTCTAAAATCCGAAAAACATGCAGGATAGTTTAGAGATATATTGTGTCATCATCCCTTTAACAGCTCCTTCTGTCCTCTTGTCACTGGCCCTGCCTGAAGTCACATTATTAGGTCCTTTGTGCTACAGAAACTACCATTTGGAACAACCTCCTACATCGTTTTACTGCAACAATACTTCCTTTTCCTGACCTTAAATTACCAGTTTCTTACTTGGTCTCCTCCCCTGTTAGTGTTGTATGCAACTTAACTTTGGGAATAAAAGGAATGTTATTTGTTGAGACGAGGTTGGCAGAAAATAAGATGGATGGTAGTGGGTTATCTCTCTTTCACTGTTACCGTGTTACCTCAAAATGGAGCGTGAATCAGAGCGGAAAATAGAAAGTGTGAAGATCTCATTCCATCAAGACACAAAGTACCCATTTTTCAGTTGACCACTGGCTTCCATTGAAGATTTTGAAAGATTCCTGCTTCATTCAGAGATTCTAAATTAAACTCCAATTTGGATGCAAATATGAAGTGATTGAACAACACCCTCAGACACATGGTGTGAAATTTGGGGCTGTCATCTGCAAGGGCAGGAGTTGGACTCGACGATCCATACAACTCAGGACATTTTATGATCCTATGAAATGATGAAAAAGGTGGTTATGGAACCACAGTTTACATAGGAAAGCACACAGGGAGGTCACCTCTTCAAAAGAGGGCCACTCCAACTGACTGAGTGGGAAGCTTGAAGTACACATAACGCAGTAACTGGGCACTGTTCTGTGACCATCTGTACAGGTCATAGGCACTTTTCCTACCTGACCCTCAAGGCAGATTTGTGGGCACTCATCTGAGATCTCCAGCTGGGGGTTCTGCACCGGCTGCCTCAGTGGTGACCAGTGCCTCCATGCAGACAAAGCTATTGAACGAGAAGCTACAGTGCACACCTCAGACTGCAGGATGTGCCTAGACCTTTCTCCTGAGGCAGTGACAGACCTGCCTGCAGAAGGTGTGCCCAGGTGGAGAATAGGAGCAACCCTATGTTCATAAGCCCTGGTCCTCATGGGGGACTTCAGCCACCCCAATATCTGTTGGAGATACACAGAAGTGCATGAGCAATCCAGGAGGTTCCTGGAATGCGTCAATAATAACTTCCTTCTCCAAGTAACAGAGAAACCAAGGAGGAGAGGTGCTATGCTCGACCTTGTTCTCACTAACAAGGAGGGGCTGGTGGGGAATGTGAAGTTCAAGGGAAGACTTGGATGCAGTGACTGTGAAATGGTGGAGTTCAAGATCCTTAGGGCAGCAAGGAGGCTGCACAGCAAGCTCACTACCCTGGACTTCAGCAGAGAAAACTTTGGTCTCTTCAGGGATCTGTTTGGTAGAGTACTATGAGTTAAAGCCCTGGAGGAAAGAGGGGCCCAAGAAAGCTGGTTAATATTCAAGGGTCACCTCCTCCAAGCTCAGAAGCAATGCATCTCAACAAAGAGGAAGTCGGGCAAAAATGCCAAGAGGCCTGCATGGATGAACAACAAGGTCCTGGACAAACTCAGACACAAAAGACCACAGAGGGTCAAAGCAAGGACAGGTGGCCTGTGAGGAATACAGAGAAGTTGTCCAAGCAGCCAGTTTTCAGGTTAGGAAGGCAAAAGCCCCAACAGAATTAAATGTGGTCAGGGACGTAAGGGCAACAAGAAAAACTTCTATCAGTACGCTGGTAGAAAAAAGGAAGATTAGGGAAAATGCAGGCCCCCTCTGGAAGGAAAGGGGAGACCTGGTTACCCAGGATGTGGAGAAGTCTGAGGTACTTACAAGCCAGCCAGTCTCACCTCTGTGCCTGGCAAGATCATGGAGCAGATCCTCCTGGAAACTATGTTAAGGCACATGTTAAGGAGGTGACTGGCAACAGTGTCCTGGTTTTGTTAAAAACAAGACTAGTTTCTCTTTTAGTGAGTTTTCCTTTCAGCTAAGTTCTTCTAAATAACTGCACTTTTCTGAATTTGGCTACATGTTTTTGTAAACAGAGGTGATAGAATGCAAGGTTGCTGTTAAACCTATGTCCTGTAAGTGAGAGGGGAGTAGTTGCAGGGAGGGGCAAACAGAACAGGTAACTAAAATTGACCAACTAAGTATTCCATCCCACCCGTGTCATACACCCTATAAAAGTGGGAGATCATGAGAGTCTCGCTCTATTCAACTATGGCCAGCATCTGAAGAGGACCCTGCCTGTCGTCCCTGCAATCTGAGGACTGGTTCCAGTGAATCCTGAATCCAGTTCCAGTTTACTACAGAGTACAGCCCAAGACTTCTGGGTGCCTGTCATGCAGCTGCTGCAGCAGTGAGGAGACGGGAAATTCAAGATTGGTTTTGTATATTTTGTATTATATTCTCTATTTTTTCCAACTCGTAAGTCTTTCTTGCTCTCTTTTCCTCCTGTTGCTTTTTCCTTGGTGGGATGGCTGGGGGGAGGGGAAGGGTTGATAGAGAGCATCTGCCATGGTTTATTGTCACCCTGCAATTAAACATTGACAAACAGCCAACATGGTTTCACTAAGGGCAAATCATGCCTGACCAATTTGATGGCCTTCTATGATGGAGTTACAGCATTGCTGGATAAGGGAAGTGCAAGTATTGTCATCTACCTGGGCCTGTGAAAAGCATTTGACACTATCCCGCACGACATCCTTGTCTCTGAATTGTAGGGACATAGATTCGATGGGTGGACCACTTTGTGGATAAGGAACTGGCTGGATGGTTGCACTAAAAGAGTTGCAGTCAGGGGCTCTATGTCCAAGTAGAGACCAGTGATGGCTGGCATATCTCAGGGGTATGTTGGTATTGGGACTGGTACTGTTTAATATCTCTGTTGGCAACATGGCCAGTGGGACCAAGTGCACCTTCAGCAAGTTTGCAGACTACACCAAGCTGTGTGGTGCAGTCGACACCGTACAGACCACAAGACAAGGGATGCCATCGAGAAGGACTTTGATGGGCTTGAAAGGTGGGCCTCACCAAACATAGTGAAGTTCAACAAGGCCAAGTACAAAGGTCAGGGCAATTCCAAGCACAAGTATAGCTGGGTGAGGAATGGCTCGAGAGCATCTGTGAGAAGGGCTTGGAGGTGCCGGTTGATAAGAAGATCTGCATGAGCTGGCAACACACACTTACAGCCCAAAAAGCCAACCGTATCCTGGGCTGCATCAAAAGAACCATGACAAGGAGGCCAACGGAGGTGATTCTCTCCCTCTGCTCCACTCTCATGAGACTCCACCTGGAGTATGTGTTCAGCTCTGGGGCCCCCAAGATAGAAAGGATATGAACCTGTTGGAGTAAATCCAGAGAAGGGCCACGAAGATGTTTAGAGGACTGGAGCACATCTCCTATGAAGACAGGCTGAGACACTCTGGGTTGTTCAGTCTGGAGAAGGCTCCAGGTAGACCTTACAGCATGCTTCCAGTACCTAATGGTACAAGAAAGATGAAGAATGACATTTTGCAAGGGCTTGTAGTGATAAGACAAAGGATATAAACTTTAAACTGAGAGGGGAGATTTAGATCACATATAAGGAAGAAATTCTTCCCTATGAAGGTGATGAGGCACTGGAACAGGCTGCCTAGAGAAGTTGTAGGTGCCCGATCCCTGGAAGTGTTCAGGTAGAGGCTGGATGGGGCTTTGAGCAACCTGTTGTAGTGGAAGGTGTCCCTGCCTGTGGAAGGCGAGTTGGAATTATATAATCTTTAAGGTCTGTTCCAACCAAAACCAGTTTATTATTCTATGATTCTATGTTTCTATGTTTAATTCAGAGCATAAGTAGTTGTGTTAATGTCAACACAAATGCTTGAAGTACAGTTCTTCCCTAAACGTTTATAGAAGTCCTTAAAATATTTCTGCTGGGTTGTCAAAGCTATACAAAGGGTTTTGATTCCCAATTATAATTAGAAATTAATTGAAACAGGGTATTGAAATCCCTTATGTACAGTTCTGTATATGCAATTCACATAATGTGGATAAGCAGAAATTAATAGGAAATGGATGCTCCCTATGCATTGAAAGCCTTGGTTTCACTTATATAGAAAATAAAGTTATATTTCTGAAGATTCTAAAAATTCTGAAGCTATTCCATATCCTTAAAACGACAATGAATAACTCAGCAGCAAATAATTGAAACAAACTGTCTCATTTTTAAGTGTCAAAAGTATATTTATATAGTAGATTGAGACAGCCTCAACAGGGATAACCTCTGCTAATTTAACAAGGCAGAAGCACATTTCTAATAAAAAAAGGACTTAGAAATATATTATTATGTTCAATAGGATCTCTACATTTTCTTTCTTCTGAATTAATACCTTCCAATGAGCTCGGATTCTAGAAGTTTTTAAGTTTTTGTATAAACATTTGACATTATTACCCTTGTATTTGATCCCATCAAGATAAGTCTCATCAGACTAGGATTGTTACTGTCTTCCTTCACTAAAATAAATAGATTATACCAACTAGATTAGATCAGGCTAGATATATGAACTCCTCCTGGTGTCATTGCTAACTGCATAAAAGAAAATATACTAAAATAAATAAATAAATAAAAAATAATAATTTTTAAAAAACCCCAAACAGCTTACCATTTCCATTTGGAATATGTTTTCTTGACAAAAAAACACCAATCTATTTTATTTTCACTGAATACTTTATATATATGAAGACAAACACATAATTATAGTATTATTCTAACCACTTTTAAAATCAGAAGAAAACAATATTTTTTTCTCTTTCTATAGACCTTTGATCAAGCCCCTTACAAGCAGTTTCAGTGAAAACAATGGAATTGCTCATGGCAGAATTCGGGCAGAACTTTTAATAATTATTCTAATAAAATCTGAAGCAAAAATAATATGGTGGAAATTAAAAAGAGGAAGGTGCTGTTTTTAATCAAACTCAGTTTTTTTTATAGTGTAAGTTTTTGTCTTGTATAAAGATAATTAAAATGGAACAAACTATTAAAATAGTTCCCAACTTCCTAGTGATACTGAATGAGGGAGAAATTTTTCATTGAGTAGATAATTGGCATATTTAACTAATCTTTTATTAATGTCGCACAACTGTAGTACACATCTTGTCTCAGCAAAGTCAGCGTGGAATTTTTTCTGTCTTTATGCTGTGACTCCACTTTTTAATAGTTCTCTGTAGATTCAGTTTTTTGTAACAAATATGAGATTTTTCATTTTTATGTGTGCTGTATACTACACAGTTCTATTCAGCGAAGAGCAGGTTCCTTTCAGTACTAAATCTTTATGCAACACACTCTTATTGTGGGAAATACGCAGAACTTTCACTGACACATTTAATCTAAAGAAAAATAATAATAATTACACTTTATGTTCTTGATATATAACATTTTATATAAAATCATGTTTTATGGAATGTGTAAAACAGTACATTCTCAATCACAAAAAGTCACTAGATTAGCAAGAGGTTTGTAGTATCTCAAAAAGCTATACGAAAGGTCATCAATTATAATGTTCCGGTACATTAATATGAAAAATTCTACTTCTAATTTTTCAAACAGTATTTCAGAATAACAAGTCTCTCCAAGACTGCAGCAGTGCATGCTATAGATTAATGACAGATACTTACTTGATGAACCATCACTGGACATAAAGAATAGGCAAGGATTCCTTATTTATGGAAAGACAAAGAAAAATTACTCCTTCACACAACTTCAAAGAGGGAAAGATTATGTAAGTCTTCAACTGTGCGTTCCAAAAGCTTAGCAGGACTGAAAACAACTAGAAGTGAAATACTGCTACAGAATCCATTGCGTATTTTAAATGTAGCAATCTAGGACAGGGTTTGGAGAATCTGATTTGTGCTACATGAATACTCACATTGGAAAGATGTGGTAGAAAACAGAGTCACAGAACGACAGAATGGCTGGAGTTAGAAGGAACCTCTGGAGAAT
This sequence comes from Pampusana beccarii, assembly GCA_013399365.1. Classification (NCBI taxonomy): domain Eukaryota; kingdom Metazoa; phylum Chordata; class Aves; order Columbiformes; family Columbidae; genus Pampusana; species Pampusana beccarii. The sequence goes on along the minus strand of VWYH01000778.1, from coordinate 726,339 downwards.
ATCTTGTCCAATCCACCTGCTAAAGCAGGTTCATCTAGAGCAGATTGCACAGGAATGCATCCAGGTAGGTTTTGAATGTCTCCAGAGAAGGAGACTCCACAACCTCTCTGAGCAGCCTGTTCCAGTACTCTGGCACCCTCAATGTAAAGAAGTTTCTCCTCATATTCAGACGGAACCTCCTATGCTTCAGTCTGTACCCGTTGCCCCTCATTCTATCATTGAGCACCACTGAAAAGAGTCTGGTCCCATCCTCTTGACCCACCCTTCAGATTTTATAAGCGTAAATAAGATTCCCTCTCAGCATCTTCTTCTCCAGGCTGAACACACCAAGATCTCTCACCTCATAAGAAAGGTGCTCCAGAACCCTAATCGTCTTCATAGCTTTCCGCTGGACACTCTCCAGTAAGTTCTTGTCCTTCTTAAACTGAGGAGCCCAGGACTGGATGCAGTACTCCAGATTCGGCCTCACCAGGGCAGAGTAGTTTTTGTTTAGTTAGTTGGTTTTGTTGTGTGTGTGTGTTTTTTTAAGATAGAGGGAAAAAGGTTTCAGACAGATCTATTTGGGATCAGAAACCAGAGACGAGGAAGAATCAAGCAAATACTATATTTTTCTAGATTGCTGACATTTAAAAAGTTAGCAAATAATCAGCCAGCTTATTCTTCATTAATTTGAAGCTCACATTCCACAATTTTGCTTCAGAAAATATTACTTATCAAATATTCATAAATTTATAAAAAATACAAAAGATATTATAACATGGCTGACATACATTTTCCATTAAGACTTCTAATCTGTTTACTTTTCTTGGCAAATCAGAAATCATTCTAGAGCAGTATAAACTGATTTAAATTGGATTACAACAGTTCCCTGCTTCCCTCCCTCTTCCTTTGTAACAGCTCTAGCATTCATTTGGCTTTCCAATGAATCAATTCGACTTACTGAGTTTGCAGGGAACTATTCTATTTCTTTCATGGGTTAGTTTTCTGCCGACTTTGCAAGTGAACTGACACATTAGAGACCCAAGATAAGCAAATGTACCTGAGCAAAGGGTGCACTGACATTTAGGTTTAATCTCTCATGAAGCTGCATCCAGAATTAGTATTCAAAATATAATGCTAGTCTAGATATTTGAAATGTTGTGTTTGTATATAAATTTTGTTTATTCTTTCTATTAATTATTACACTAGCAGCCAAAAGTCAGATAGAACTGTTTGTGAGATATTGTTCAAATACAAAGTAAAAAAAAGTCACCATCCAAATGGACATGGCAAAGGAGAGACAGAAAAATGGAAGTACAGAATCTTCTCCAGCATTTGTGCCTGAACCAAAAGCAGAGTTCAAGTCCCTTTCATTCAATTTGGTGCCTATCTGCTAGAGAAAACAGGATTATAAGTGTACTTTCTGCCCAGAAACAGTTAGTTCCCCATGTATTGGATGTGTGGAATATTCGACTTGTTCTTCTCCCTGTCTAGAAAGTATCTTCTAAATACTGACAAGGTTTGATATTGAAATCTTAATCCTCAACAAAGTCAATACAAAACTAGTAATTCACCTCCACTTTCCATTTCTTTTAATAAAACAATACCTACCGAAGCTTGGAGGGCAAACAGATAGGTGTCCCTGTGCATGATCATCACTGCAAGGCAAAGGTTAAAAGCTAATGAACAAAGAAAAATCTACCATTTTATAGACATGATTAAACTTAAAGAGGACTCAGATGAAATAATACTTGTTTCATCAGAACCAGTAATTTTCTTTCCTTTCTTTTTTCTTTTCTTTTTTTTCCATATTTTGTTCACTAAGCTACTAAACTTAGAGATATGCTGGTTTGGCTTTTCAAACTCTGTCTACATAAAACCCGTGTATCAAGAGAAGAAGGCATCAGCAAAGCTGAAGATAGTTAACTTTAATGCTGGAACAATATCTTATTATGTCTCCAGGAGGAAAGATAACCAAAAGCATTTAAACCCATGGTATGCTCTTTATGTAGAAAGGTTTTGGAGCTGCTGGGTTGGCCTCTGTGAGGAGCGGCCAGTTCTGCCCCATGCCGGACACAGCCGGTTCCAGCGGCTGCAGCGGCCCCAGCGCAGGGCACAGCTGAGCCCCTCAGCCACGGGCGGGTGTCTCGGGGAAAGCCTGGGGAAGAAAGGGCAAAACACTGCCTGGCAGCCAGGGCTGGGGGAAACCGAGTGAGAAACGGCCCTGCCAGCCCCGAGGGGAGAGCAGGAGGAGGGCAGGAGCTGCTGCCGGTGCCCCCACAGAGATTCCCCTGCGGCCCCGGAAGAGATCCCGCTGGGGCAGCGGTTTCCCTGCAGCCCCTGGGAAGGCCCCAGGCTGGAGCAGAGAAAAGTGTGAGGGGGAAGGAGCGGCAGAGAGGAGCTGGTATGGACTGACCACAGCCTCCATTCCCCATCCCTTTGTGCTGCTCAGAGGGGAATAAGCAGAAGAGTGAGCAGTTGAGCCTAGGAAGAAGGGGGAATGGGGAGAAGGTGGTTTAGTTTTGTCTTTGTTTCTCATGGTCCTACTCCATTTTAATTGGCAATGTGTTAAAATTTATCAAGCCGAGCCTGTTTTGCCCATGATGGTGATTGTTAATGGATACCCCTGTTTTTATCTCTACCCACAAGCTCTTCCATCCTCTTTTCTCCTCCCAGCCTATTGAAGAAGGGGAGTAAGATAGTGTCTAGGTGGGTATCTGGCAGCCATCCACAGTCAACCCACTGTATCCATCTAATTCAGGAAAGTCTAGTTTACATTCTCCTTGCAGAACATAAGCAAACTAGACTTTCCTGAATTATCCAGAGTAAGCAATAATGTTGCGGATTATCTACTTGTTTAGGCTATCCTAAAAATAAACTAAACACACGTCCTTGCTACACTCCATTACCTAAGGTTTTTTTGCACCTGTCCCATTCAGAAAATAGACTGCCATTCTGCTTATGCTTAAGTGAAACAATATGAGAAAATGATGTCTTCTTCACTCATCTACATCTACAACATAGGTTTTGCTCCTTCTCTCTGAAGTTGAAGACTGAGAAGCAGAAATGAGAAATAGCATTAGAAATCCAGAGTTCCTGGAACTAATTTCTATTTTGTTTATTTTACCATTCAAAACTGAATGATACAGGCTATAAAGTTAATACGACATAAAATAACTTTTGGTTCTTTGATTGGTAGGAATGCATTAAGCATATATTTAAGAGATTAAATGTATATTTGGGAGATTAAGCCTTCACTGCTGAATTACAGCCTTGTTGGGACTTTGTGGCAATAGTAGCATCATAGATCTTTGACAGTGATATACAAAGTTAATTAGTGTCTTAGCAGAGCAGATAAGATTTTCAAACTCATGATAGTAGATCATCTTCCTTAATTATTTACATGCAAAATGAAAATGCATTATGTTATACTAATTCTCTGAGGTGTACATCTGTAAAGAATCACAGAATCATAGAATGGTTGAAGTTGGAAGGGACCTCTGGAGATCATCTTGTCCAAACCACCTGCTAAAGCAGGTACACCTAGAGCAGATTGCACAGGAATGTGTCCTGGAGGGTTCTGAATGTCTCCAGAGAAGGAGACTCCACAAACTCCCTGGGCAGCCTGTTCCAGTGCTCTGTCACCCTCAAAGTGAAGAAGTTTTTCCTCATATTCAGACAGAACCTCCTATGCTCCAGTCTGTGCCTGTTGCCCCTCATCCTGTTGTTGGCCACCACTGAAAGGAGTCTGGTCCTATCCTCTTGACATCCACCCTTGTGATATTTATAAATATTGACGAGATCCCCTCTCAGCCTTCTTTTCTCCAGGCTGAACAGACCCAGCTCTCTCAGTCTTTGTAACCTGCCGCTGGAGTCCTTCCAGTAATTTCTTGTCCTTCTTAAACTGAGGAGCCCAGAACTGGACGCAGTACTCCAGATGCGGTCTCACCAGGGCAGAGCAGAGGGGGAGGATAACCCCTCTTGACCTGCTGGTCACACTCTTCTTAATGGACCCCAGGATACCATTGACCTTCTCGGCCACATTGTTGACTCACAGTCAATCTGTTGCCGACCAGAACTCCCAAGTCCTTCTCTGCAGTGCTGCTTTCCAGCAGGTCCACCCCTAACCTGTACTGTTGTCTGGGGTTATTCCTCCCCAGGTGCAGGACTCTACACTTGTCCTTTTTGAACCTTATTGAAGAAGATGAGCCAATCTAGCCAGGTGAGCATTAAGAGTAGTTCTCCTTGTACAAGGCTTGGACAAGTGTACTCTCTGCTGGGTTAAGAACTGGCTGCAGGGCTGGGCCCAGAGAGTGCTGGTGAATGGGGCTGCATCTAGCTGGCGGCCAGTCACTAGTGGTGTTCCCCAGGGGTCAGTGTTGGGTCCAGTCCTGTTTAACATCTTTATTGACGATTTAGATGAGGGGATTGAGACCATCATCAGCAAATTTGCTGATGACACCAAGTTGGGAGGGAGTGTCGACCTGCTGGAAGGCAGGAGGGCTCTGCAGAGGGATCTGGATAGACTGGAAAAATGGGCTGATTCCAATGGGATGAAGTTCAATAAGGCCAAGTGCCGGGTGCTGCACTTTGGCCACAACAACCCCCTGCAGTGCTACAGGCTGGGCGCAGAGTGGCTGGAGAGCAGTCAGGCAGAAAGGGACCTGGGGGTACTAATTGACAGGAAGCTCAATATGAGCCAACAGTGTGCCCAGGTGGCCAAGAAGGCCAATGGTATCCTGTCCTGTATCAAAAATAGCGTGGTCAGCAGGACAAGGGAGGTGATCCTTCCCCTGTACTCTGCATTGGTGAGGCCACACCTGGAGTATTGTGTTCAGTTCTGGGCCCCTCAGTTCAGGAAAGACATTGAAGTGCTAGAGCGGGTCCAGAGACGAGCAACACGACTGGTGAAGGGACTTGAACATAAGACCTATGGGGAGAGGCTGAGGGAGCTGGGGTTGTTTAGTCTGGAGAAGAGGAGGCTTAGAGGTGACCTCATCACTGTCTATAACTACCTGAAGGGAAGTTATAGCCAAGTGGGGATTGGTCTCTTCTCCCAGGCAGTTAGCAATAGGACAAGGGGGCATGGGCTTAAACTCTGCCAGGGGAAATTTAGGCTGGATATTAGGAAGAAATTCTTTACAGAGAGAGTGGTCAGGCATTGGAATGGCCTGCCCAGAGAGGTGGTGGACTCGCCATCCCTGGAGGTTTTTAAACTGAGACTGGACGTGGCACTTAGTGCCATGATCTAGTAAACAGACTAGAGTTGGACCAAGGGTTGGACTCGATGATCTCTGAGGTCTTTTCCAACCCAGTCGCTTCTGTGATTCTGTGGTTCTGTGGTTCTGTAATAGCCATTTGCTTTTCCAAATTTCATCTTAGTAATAATCTTGAAGGAAGTAGAACTACATCAGTGATGCAAGAGAAAGACAGTGTTCTCACAAACTTCTACAGACTTTTTCAGGAACACACCCTTGGACTATTAAGCCAATGGCAGCATGTACATTAATTTTAGAGGGGCTCGGGTTTCACACTGTGCAGCTAGAAATCATTGTCATATACAGAACCGTTCCATCTGAAAGAGGAAGGTTTTGCTTCTGGACTTTGTCTTATTTTTGAGGATAGTTTGTCTGGATGGCTTTTTGGGGAAAGAAATAGAGCGACAAGTGCTAGAGAGCCCACGATCATAGCTGTTAACTGAAGCTTATTGCAGCACTACCATAATACAGCAATAAACAACAACAAATAAATAAATAGCAAATACTGCCTGAACTTTAAAATTGAGGTCAGATGTCTCTCTCAAGCATATGTTCTAACACCACAAGGTATTTGTTTTGGTGCAGGAATTAGGACATAAAGTTCTTGAGCTGAACAATGGCAGGAGGTCAGACTAGTTCATTGCACTATTCTTACAGCACATAAAATCTATGAGAGTATGAGCTTTGGAGCTGAATTTTGCATACCAAAGTACTTGTTTTCCTACCTATTAAAAAAAAAAGGCTCCTTTATGTAAAAGACTTGACATACCAGAACAGAATGCATCAGCTTGTTTTCTATAATATTATCTCTAAGATCCATTGTGATAAAATTACCCTTTGCATACCTGGCTGTATACATATTGCATAAATTTCCAGGTTTTGCAAAAACTTCTCTACTGTTACTTACTATGATATAGGCTGGTGTTTTAAAATGGACTGTGCTATTTGATCTGTAAAGCACTGAATTTTAATGTGTGTTTGACAAGATTTGGGTTGAAATAAAGTTTAATACTTTTGTGTTTTACAATTATTGGTCCTGAATTTGTACTTGCGTATTTTATTAGTTACTGGGTTTGTTATTGTTTGGTACTTGCAAGCTGCTAGCAACAGGCAATTTTTACTGCATTTGATTAGACAGTTAGACAAAACAGTTTAGCACAATATAGTGTAATCAGAACTATTCAAAAAATCAACTTAGCCTTGATCTTGTAAAATCATGAGTGGTCTAAATGTACAAATTGCCCTGTTCAAGAAGACATTCTGTAGCAGGAATGGGCATGAACAGGGCTTTTATTCTATTCTTCCCTTCTGTAAAGAGTGAGTAAACTGAAATGATGATCAATCCTGTATGAATGTTCCCTGTGGGGCTTCCAGGAAAAGTAAGAAGAAACCTGATTCATTTCTGGTTTAGAGCATAAAAAATGCTAGCAAGTTCCAGTGCAAAGTTAGAGATGTAGAACTGGGGACAACTAGATCAGTAGAATCGAAAATTTCCAAGTAGAGTTCTGTTTGGAGTTTTATTTTTCAAAAGATTTTTTTTTCCCCCTCATCAGAAGATGATAGATAATAGTCAAAACTCTCCATGAAGATACTTCAGGGACATGTATTAAAATCATATATGTCCTTTCAGACTAGGACAGAACCACGGGGCTTTGGAATCTTTTCTTTCCCAGTGCTTAAGTATAGCTAAAGGATGAGAGCCTCCAACTTTATATTTCAATGCCTGCAAACGTCACCTGGGATGGAAAAATAAAAAAAATTAACAATGGTGAATACTTGATTATTTTGAAGAGGTAGCAAAAGGACTAAGCAAACCTGGCCCGAAATAATAAATCACCAGGTGGCTACAGTACTTTTGAGGTAATAACCAAGTCTGAGTCTCCCACTTCCTAAATAAAGACCCACCTTATCAGGATTTTTGGTGTTTTCACCTCTGTCTAGTAAATCTCTAAACCCTGCAAAATAGATCACTCTCCTGAAAAACTGGAAAAGCTTCCTAAGCTTGAAAATGTACACAGAAACAGGAAACATTTCCAATAGAACTCTAAATACCTGGGTAATAGGGAAAATAAGTTGTCTAGTGCCAGGCCTGATTCCCTGAGGTAACCATCACATAAGTCCTGACAAAATCCAAAGTCACATTGCTTTTTCTTGTCAATAATATTTGCACTGGTATTCTGAAGCAGCATCTACAGCTTTGCTTTCTTTTTCAAAGTGTACTTGAGCCTTTTTAATCTGGCTATGAGTTTTGGAAAACAGATTTCTAAATGTTATTTTGATTTCAATATTTCCTGTTTTATAATAGGTCAGACATATACGAAGATCAGAGTTTTTCAACACCTTATTTTCAGGATTTTTCTCCCGATCTCAGGGAATAAAGACAACTAATTCTAAAATGATTGTCTCAGTCTCTGAAAACTTTATATTCATTTTGAAGTTCCAACACAATTTCAGCCTTGCAATACTTGTTTGCTCTTTTTATAAATTCTTCAACATACGGTTTCGCAACTTGTAGGCTAGTATCAGTGCTACCTACCTACTAACTATGTTACTAACAACAAGTAAAACTCTGTTACATTAAAACCCTTTTGTTTTTTCCTTCTACTTCATGAGGAATATTACAATACATAAAAAAAGTTGCCTGTTTTGAGAGATGCAGCTTAAAGCAACTCTTACATCTCATGGTGACTAACGGAAATCTGTATTCCTGTTACTCAACGTCAGAAAATCACTAAAGTATGCAGGTGACAGTCTTTAAGCTAGTTGCAAATGCAAATGTTACGTAAAACATATATTGTTTTAATTGTAACTGCTCTGTGCTTTACCAAATAGAGGTATGAAATCAGAGAGTGGAAAGTTTTACATGAAGTTGCGTTCATGAACTCCACCAAACTGAGTTCCCACAGGAAGTGTTTCTCAGTATTTTTGAGACAGAAATTACACAGAACACTACACTTCACATAAAAGTGTTAATAGCCTTTTTAATTTCTCCCTAACCTAAAGCTATAAATATTGACTAACGTGAAAAGCTGCCATCTTTTTCTCTGGAGTTGTATTGGCACAACTAAGCCAGCCTCAGAACACAGACACTAGTAGAAGGAATTTATCCCTCAGCAGTTCTGCTACGTCCTTGCAAAATATGCTATAAGCTGGCAAACCCTCTTCTTCATATAAGCTGTGTGTAAGGATTTTCCCCACAGCTGAATAATTTCAGCTGCGGTATGGCTTTCTCACATTATATGTTGACAAAACAAGGCTGCAAAACTTGTGCATCAAGCTTAGGTATCTGCCCTTGCTTTCTTGGTCCATTTCCATCTATCTGCCCTCTTTCTGGCAGGCAACTCTGTCTAGCAAATCTTAGTACAAGGAGCGTGACTTAACGTCAGTAGAGAAAAACAGGAAAAAAAATTATCTGTAGGAATGATTAGGCTTTGAGATAGCTGAATGCTCTGACTTCCCTAGTTTGTATCTCCAGCAAAATTATTTTTCTTCTTCCTATACACTAAGCCATGTTTATTGACGTTTCCAGATGTGCGTCCTGAACAGCATATGATCAAAAAAATATGCCCCACAATATCAGTTCCTAAACCAGTAAAAGCTACAGTTAATGTTTTTCTTTTTTTTTCTTTTTTTTTTTTTCTGTTTTTTAGGGGAAAAGGAGAAAAAAGAAAATAGAGTAGGATCATATATTTGCATTTCTTGCAGTTTCATAGGATGTTGTCTTCAGTACAAAGTTCTGTATGAACAGTAGAAACAAAACATATACAACAGCATGACTGGTGAACACTTCTAATGTGATCTTTAGCTGGGTTACTCCAGCAAAGAGCACTGAAATACAGTTTCTGCTGTGTTTTCTTGACATTGGTATAAAGAGGAACAGGATTTCGCTCAACACAATCGTGGAAAAACTTCATGCCTTGAAAAATCCTCACTTACTTTATATAATTAGATATATTTTAAACATGAAATTAAATGTAGATAGCTAATTTGCACAGCAGACTGATATTAGTACTGTGCGATTGTCTGTGTTTATTGAAATGTTCTAGCTACAGAATGTCGACATTTTTGTAGATGTATCCACCTGTCGGGCAGCTAACTCTCTGGTATAACATTACTCAGAATGGTCTACTGCGTCACGTGTGAGAGGATTGTGGAGTTCCAACTTCAAGCATCTCTCAACTATCTTATATTTTGTCTTTGATACATTATTGGAGCTCTCTCATTTGATGGTATTAAGCTGTTTCCTCAGGCACAGGATGCCTTTTTTCCAGACTTCTTCCTCTGAGATCTGGGCAGCAAATCTGGGTTTAATCCACTTCCATCTTCATTGCAGTTTTACTGGAAGCAGCTGTTACCCCTTCTTTAACTATCTGCTTGTTGTCAGGCAGCCTGAGGGACCCACCATATGACATCCGTCCTTGGTTCTGAAAATACACCTGCACAACATGTTTTCTTGGGGCAAGAGCAGAGCAAAGGGACTCTCGCTTCTTTTTGCACAACTGTACTTTCATCTCTTGACTGGAAAACTTTATTCTCTGTAGTTATACTTAACAACTTTCCAGTCTAAAAAGGTACTACAGCTTGAAAATGCAAATCCGTTAACCCTTAAATCTGATTTCAGCTTAATACAGAAAATTCAGGCAGGTTTTGGTTAGGAGAACGGGGGAGCCTACAGACATATCTGATGAAGCCTGATTTAACCATTATATTAACAGAAGTAGGCTCAGAAAAGAGGTGTGTAAAATGGCAACACTTTGTAGAAGAAGAAAACAGTAGGATTAAGTGTGATAGTGAATCTGTCAGCCGTAAATATAGCAATATCAAAAAGTGAAAGGGAATTCTATAGCATGATAGGCACAAAAAAGACGGTAACAATACAGAAACTTGTTATTACATTTTCAGTTTTCTGTGCTTACATGAGGGCTCTGGTTATTCCTCCCCAGGTTCATAGTAATGGAATCAAGAGTGAAGGCCAGAGAAATACCTTCCACTTAAAAAAAAAAATAATTAAGAAGTAAAAGTCCAGAACAGTAGTACTTGTTAGAGAAAAAATAATTCTGAGTATATGTGGTGTATACTACTACTCATTAAGATGAACAGTGAAACACTGAGTTTACATCTATCTTTTAAATGTTTTTTTCAGTCTTTTAAGGTACACCCTCAACTCCATACAGTGCAAAAAATAATATTTTGAAGGGGTGGAAAAATAATTTTAATTTACTGAACATCTTAATGATAAAAAAGTAGATATATCAAATCAGATACATTTATACTAGCTTGTCTAAAATGTCCTTTAGTGCTCTTACTGGGAAAATGCTTACTTACAATACACTGCTGCTAGATAGTGGAAATGAAACTGACCAGAATTATTAATCAGAAGTTTATCCTTTTTTATCCCTGTATTTTCAATGCTGATATGCAAGCAAAAGGGAACTTAAGCATTCAGGATTTTTTTAGAACTTCTGTGTTAAAACCTTTTTTATTATTAAAAACAAAAATTCGTTTGCTCAGATAGCAGTAAAAAAAATATCAATTTGAAACTTCTAAACGTTTTATTTTGGCAAATATTTCTATGAGCTATTCTGGTCGTTCTTAAGATTGTATATCAGAAGCAAAACTCTCAAGAACGCTGCCAATATCTGCTGTTTATGAGATTGCAGGGGTGAGAGTATTCATATAACTATCTAGAAATCTCTTTGATGTTTTTTGTCCTGTTTACAAAGGCTGTCATCCAGCCAGTGAACAGCAGAAATACCATGTGGCTTAGATGACAAGTTGCATACCTGAAAAGCAAAGATAAAGGTGAAGCAAAGGAGTGGACCGTTCAAAAAACACATATTAAGCTGCAGCATTGGCTATGCCCTGATCATGCAAAAGTATAGATTCATTGTTCTATTTTCACAACCAGGCCCACATATTTACACAGCATGACTGGTGTTAGATATCTCTAGAAATAACTCAAAGCATGCATTTATTCCTATTGAAGCTCTGAGCCCCTTCAAGTACACTGCTTATTTTCAAGAGCCTAGTGGAAATCCACTGCGAATTGTGAGATCCTGAATCTACAGAGCAGGTGTTACCCTCCTTTTGAAAGCTGATCAAGAGCATGCTAGATAATGTAAACAACAAGAAGGATAAAAAAGTCAAGCACACACAAATCTATCCAGTTGGTAGTTAAAATTGCCAAAATCTAAACAACAACACCCTCCCTTCCCCCCCAAAAATAAAGCAAAACCAAACCAAAAGACTCGTAAAAGAACTAAAAGGATTTTTTCAGTCTACAAACTGCTCTAACTGAATGGACAAAAAGTCCTACCTATACAGCTATTGCTGCATTGGATGGTTGGCAGTGAACCTCAAGATACACTCTTCCGCAGGTGTTCTGCATTGGAGAAGTGATGTGGAATACCACTCTATTTGGAATAAATGTTTGAACACAGAAAATATTTCCAAGTGTGCTTAGAAGTCCAGCTAAGTTTGTTTCAGAGAAAGAGCATATGACCCCTTTGCTGCGTTTTCTGACTGGGACCTTTCTCTCTAAGCCATTGATCTCTTTTACCCTGGACTTGAAGCAGTGAGTTTCACTGCTATGATTAACATATCCTACACAATATGGAAGGCTATTCATCGACTCATTCTAACACTACAACTATAAAGCAGTTATCTGACATAGTCTAGGGAAAAGGAGATCCGAAGGTAGAAAACAGGAAAGTCAGCAGGTTTATGAAAAGGGAGGATGCCATTCTGGGTCTGCTAGATTGAGATTGTTCTATTTCCTGATGAGGATAGTTCCATGCCTTGCTCTGAAGTCACATTTTAAGACTAACACATAATCCTTCAGGCCTGAGTATATTCCAAAATGGTTATTCCTTTTTGTTCAACAAAATACATCATTTCAAAACTATCTTCAAAAGACAAGATACATGTTTCACAAAAATATCAGATATGCTTTTTCAAGACACAAATCTATTCTGCTTGATACCTGTAGACATACAGGATAAATCAGATATTATGTATCCCACTACATTTTATTTGCAAAGTATGAACAAAAAACATTAAAAAAAATAAACTTCATAACATTATATGAAGTCATTTTATAGCATGCCTTGAGAAGAACTAGAAACGCATTTAAAATCCTCGTTATTTTTGTTTGAAGAAAGAAAAATACTTCCAAATAGAAAGCACAGCAGCTCCAGTACATAGCTGAAAAAACCTTGTCCCACTGAGCAAGATGTTTTCAAGAATACTGAGGAATCCTCAGTCCTTAGCACACATTTCCCTAAAGAATATGTGATTTATAGAAGATTTGAAACCCCTAACTTCTACAAGATAGGATCAATTTAAGCTAGCTTAAAGTGGGTACCAAAAAAAAAAAAGTATCATCAGCTGTCTGTAGTCATTCTTAAAATGGAGGCCAAAGCAGAAATAAAGCATCTGCTTTACATAACTTAGAGTCTAGTTACCAAATGAAAGTACAGGTGCATGTTGCTGAATTATTTCAGGCCCAAAGTCAGATTTCAGGATGGACAAATCAAAGGGGCAGGGCTCAGCACAGCTGGAGTCACACTTCTAATTTGGATTTGTGAACCTAGATGGCTGGGAAATAGGATTGTACACAATGCACACAATTGGCTAAATTAATTGTCATTTTCTTGTCTGCGAATATTGCTAGTTTTAATAATCTCATTTATTTTCAAGACCTACCAGCAGTATATTCATATACTTTATATCTCTTTACATCAGTCTGAGAATTTCGGTCAATTTGCCCTACCGTACGTCAGATATGTAGCTGCACTATTTATTGACTTCTCACTTCCACCCACAAATGGCCTATAAAACCTCTCAAAACAAAGTGTATGATTTACAAGGCAATCTCAGCAAGAAACAGCAAAGAGTCTCATACATTCAAATTCTCCTGCAAGATCTAGTAAATACATTGGGTGAAATATAAGTTGTTCTGTATGATGCGGAAGTGTGCCTCAGGCATTTTTTTAATGTAGAGAGATCATCATGTGATCTAGTCTGAGATTTAAAACTACTTACTGCCAGAGACCAAATGCTTCACCAGAGTAGTGAGTGTTTCTTTAACAAAAAAAGGTAAAGGGGTTTTGTTGTTCTTTTTTGTTTCCCCACAAGGACAATGCAAATGAAATACATGATTGGTAAGCTTACCTTTTTCTCGGGTAGGGGCCACTTTAAGCAAAAGTCCTTGTGCTCTAAATGCAAGTTGTCCAAGTCACTTGGAACAACATACTCCACCGCATATGGCATAGGATATCTCATAGTGATGAGATTTTCAAATCAGCTGTTTGCTAACTGAATTCTGAAGAAAGTTTCAAAGATGTGTAATTTTTCCCAATTCACAGTAAATGGACATTTTTATATGTTAGAATTTCTTTAGGAATTACTTTTTCGTTGTTAAATTTCTGCTTGTAGCATAAAGGTGCAGTGGAATTCTAGTTAACATAATGAAGCTTATTAGTGTTCCTAAGAATCAGGATATTAAATAAAAGTCAGGCTAAGTGTAAAAAATGCACTTGCTAACAATGAGTTTAGTTAGTCCTAAAAATAATTGGTTTTAAATAGTGGAATAATGCGGAAAAGGTGGAATTATAGTGCAGAGGAAGCATAATGAAAGCGAATGTGAAAAAAAATGAAGAAAAATAGACATATTAATGCATCACTAAAATTTTAATTGCAGTCGATAAAGCATGTTAAACATCAGGTTATAAATGTGTAAAGTTATGTACACAAGAGACTGAAGAATATTTTCAGATTTTAATTCCTAAACAGCACATATGTGTATATATATGTATATATAGATAGATATATATATTGTCAGGTTTAATCCTGAGTGATACCATTTAGGAATCTGTGGCAAATACAGCAGTGATGCCTATTACATCCCAATGAATAAATGTGCTGTATAGGCAAATACATGCTGTCTTTGTTTATTATATCCTGTGGACAGAATTATACAGTTCTTTTCTTTAACTTTTGACACTAATGGTAAAACAAATTTACAGAAAGAAACCACCCATATGCAGGGTTACATGTGGATGAAGAGAGTTACAGTTCCGTTTACTTTCTTATTTTGGGGATTATAAGGGGTTAAAAATCAAAGGAAACCTCTTAGCACTAGTATTATTGGACAATGGAGCTTTTTGAGAGAGATTACAAATGATTAATCAAGGTAGGCAGCAAGTGAAATTTCAAGAAGGATTTAACATTAATCAACTGTCTCAAAACTTTTCGGAAGTAAAAAAAAATATGTTTTTAACCAACTATTTCCTCTTGCAAAGTCCTTCATTTACTCACTATTCTATATGATTGCCACTTTGAATTAAACACCTTTTCACACCATTTGCTGTGCAGATGGCAAAGTGCTCTGCGAATGACAGACCTGAAACCCCAGGAGCTCTGAGCAGTGCACTGGAAATACATCACAATAAGCAGATACCCATTATCTACTCTTTACTTGGCTGTAATCTCCTCCTCCAAATCCTTGACTGTCTGCTGTTCACTTTTGCTTTCCTCTCAGAATACACTACCTCTTTGGAGAGGCGATCTCTGTCAATGTCTAGACCACCCTCTGTAAAGTTCAACAGTTTGACAGTTTGCACCTCTCACTGCCTGGCAGCCAGCAGTGGCTATCATCTCTTCTGTGCTCTCAACTGTGAACGCGTTTGGCAGTGGCGTGAGAAAAAGCTGATTAAAGCAGCTGTAGAGCAAGTCCTGCGATGTTACCTATGCCCCTGAGCCATCCAGATTCTGCCAATTGCTGCTCTGGAAGATGGCTGTGGGAGCAGGGACGTTGCCTCACCACTCCTCCATTTGTTCTCCTGACACTGGGGCATTCACACCTCTTTCACACCTCTGCTCATCCCTTTCTCAGCGTTCACATCTTGCTCCCAACTTAAACCCCTTTCACCAGATTTTCAAATGGTCATTGCCCAGCAAAATCTCAATAATTATACTCTATCCACCCTCCTTGTTCTCCCTGTCAACCATCTTTGACAGTTAACCATATTCTTCTCCACAAGATACTCTCCTCTGTGTTACACTGCCTTCCAAGTCTGAGCCCTTTCTTGTGTCTACTCCTAGCTTCTTAGTCAATTGTTACTTGATGTGCCCTTAAAAAGACTTTTTCTTCTTCAAATTCCTATGTGTTTTCTAGGGTTCAGTCACAACTCTTCATTCTCTATACCTTCTTAGATTAACTTCAATTGTAGATGCAGATTTAACCCAGATTTTTTTCAGGCAATGTACTGCTTTAATTCCATATTCAAAAATAATATCTTAAATTCTCAGCTTGTCTCTCTAACACAAATAACTAGCACTTCAGCTTTCCTCCTTTCTACCAACCCATTTGCCATCCCTCACCTCGCTTCACACTTCAATGCTTATTTTGGCATCATCAGATTTTGACAAATCTTATCATTCACAAACCAAGTTTATGTTAATATTTGTGGATTTTCTGTATGCTGTTTTCGACTTTAGCTTTTAATAAAATAGCAGCTTGCCATCTCCTTGTAACACCTTTCTCAGGTTTAAAAATAGAATAATTTTCAACCATCTCCCTTCAGAATGCTGCTTAAGGAAGTCCATCCTGGCACTGTGCACTTGCAGGCCAGAAGGCCAGTCACCTCTCAGGCTGCATCAAAAGAAGTGTGACCAGCAAGCCAAGGGAGGTGATTCTGTTCCTCTACCCTACTCTGGTGAAGCCCCTCCTTGGAGTACTGCATTCAGTTCTGGAGCCCTCAGTACCGGAAAGACATGGGCCTGTTGGAGAGGGTCCAGAGGAGGTCACAAAAATGATCAGAGGGCTGGAATACCTTCCCTATGAGGATAAGCTAAGAGATTTGTGGTTTTTTCAGCCTGGAAAAGAGAAGGCTCTGGGGAGACCTTATTCTGGCCTTTCAGTGCTTAAAAGGGGCATATAAGAGAGGAAGGGAGATTCAGGCTAGACACAAGTAAGAAATTTTTTACAGTGATGGTGGTGAAACAGTGGAACGTGTTGCCCAGAGAGTTGGAAGATGCCCCATCCCTGGAGACATTCAAGTTCAGGTTGGACATGGTTCTGAGCAACCTGATCTATTTGACAATGTCCCTGCTCATTGCAGGGGGGTTGGACTAGGTGGCTTTTAAAGGTCTCTTCCAACTGAAAGTATTCTATGACTCTGTAACACAAAAATTTTATACTTCTGCTGTAGCAAGATTACTGTCTTCCATTATCTTGTGCTCTTCCAATTGACTGTCTCCAGTTGTTACTTCTTGTTATATACTGTAAGCTCTTTGAAGCTGGTATGGTCTTTACGTGTAGGGGTTTTTTTTGGTCAGTACACTCCTGGTGCATGACAATATTCTTGCCCCTTCATGAGTTGCCTTTGAAAATTGCTACTTTTACTGGGCTATTGTTCCAGGAAAAGTCCATTAAAGATTTATCAGTTTTTCAAGGACTTACTTTACTCCTTAGCATTTTTAAAAATAGAATAATATAATTTAATATAGATTTCTAGAAGTAATGACAAGGCTTCAGATTATTACATGAGTGAGTTATTATCATGTTATCATAAGGAACTGGGGGTATAAGAGCGAAATGCGTAACCGATGCTCCTATGTTTTGATTTCAGAACAGATCTAGAAGCTGATCTTGGCTTACTGGGGAATTCTCAGAGATAATTCATTCAACTGACTACTTATGGGTATAAGTGACTGTTTACATCAGGGGTTCCAAACTCATTTTCATGGGGGGGTGCATCAGCCTTGTGGTTGCCTTCAAAGAGCTGAATGGAATTTTAGGACTGTATAGATGTAGGAGTAGTTACATTTATACAGTCCTAAAATTATATTTGGCCTTTTGAAGGCAACCACCAGGTTGATGTGCCCCCCCCGTGAAAATGAGTTTGACACCCCTGGTTTATGGGCATGTCATACGGGACTGGAATACTCTGCTGTGTCCTACAGAAGGGAATGAGTGCAAACAAAATACTAAGGAGAGGAAGAATTTTATGAAAAGTTAAAAATACCCTGCCACCTTTTTTTGCTATGGGGGAAAAAAGACCAATCAAAAACACTGAAGAAAGAGAGAACAGATCCTTTCTGAAGATTTTAAAAAATACAATAGACCCAAGTCCAACTGAACCCACAGAGAGAAGCAATAAGTCAAACCTGTTCCTATGGAAAAGTTGCATAAACATACAATTGAAAAAAATGCCTGAAAAGTTTTTCTATCATATCTAGAAAAAATGACACAAAAAGACCGCTTTCAAAACCACTTTTGTTTGTAATAACTTTCAGTTAATATTACATTATACCTTTCCAATAAATCTTTTTGACAAAAGCGTATGGATATGGGCATATTGTATGGACAAAAGTATGGATATGAGCATATTGTACTGCAGTACCCTCCTGCAGTATAAATATAGATTCTCAGAAAAGGAGTCATTAAAAGTAATTTAAAATGTGGGGGTTTGTTTATTTTTTGGATATGAAAGAAAATTATTGGCTTCACGTTGAAGCAAAAAAACTGAGAGAAAAGCGCAATTAACATTTGTAATAAATACTAATATCTGTAGTAAATAGTTCCCAAAAGAAATTTAGAACTGTAACCACAGTAATTAACAGTGACTTAACTTACAGCCATTGCAGCAATGGGTTAGTGAAGTACCTGGGAGGTCATCTATCGGACTCCTACCTCAGTGAGGCAGGTTTCCTCCTCCTTTTTATGTTGTACATGGATCCTTGTTAGGAAGAGAGAACTACGTAAAACTATGCAAATATATCTACTTTCCCCATAGGACTGCCTATGTTATTTTCTGCTGTATTCTACCAACAGGATTATTTTCCTAAAAAAGTCTGAGCAGATTCAACCTGAGTTCTTCTTATACTAATGAAACAGTCTGCATCTTCAGGAAGTACTGTCTCCTGGTGCCTCACATTATGTAAGGATATAACTGTCAGAATTGATTTTGCTGTTAGTAGTCTGTTTAAAAGAAACTAGCACTAGGAAAATCTGATATCTTGTTGACTTCAAGCCTCTCTATCAGCTTTTTTCAAGCCTAGAAATTAACCTGAAATACTATGCACCGTTACTCGCTATCCTAACAGAAAGGAAAGTTGGTGGGTTTTTTTTGTTTTTGTTTTTGTTTTTTCCCCAAGAACCCACATTTGCCCATTTGCACATTAGTCAAGACTGATTCTTATTGCATACTTTATTTCAAGACCAGCACACAAATGGTTTCAGCTACAATCTCTTATACCAGCCAGTTACAGCTGAGGTCAAAGGACAGGCAGCTTTGTACTGAAACAGGGCAGGTGCTACTGAGCCTAGCTTCATCCAAAAAGAAAATCTAATGGGAGAGCAGATTACCCAGGAACAGTAGTGGTCTACAGCCCACCTCACCCCCGCCCAGCCCCAGTGCCTGGCACTTGTTGACTTGGGAGATGCCAGCTCCCTTACCACCAGCTCTCTTAACTATGGCTGCCAAACAAACAAGCCTCTTCCTGAATCTCTCTCTCGATTCCGCAAATGGAGTAACATAGATCAAGTAATTTATGCAATGTGGATATAGAATTACACGCTGGTCTTAAAAACTTCTTATTTTAGAATTTTAGTAATAATCTGAAAAATAGTACAAGTTTTCATGTGAGATGTGGTATTATTTTTACTGAAATAAAACCATTTTGATGTCAATTAAGATAAATAGTATGATTTACCTGTACCTAGTTGTCTAGTATAGCATAAAATTAATTATTTCCTGGAAGCTTTTATTTCTCTTCACTGACTATAGAAAAGGAGCCTAGGGTGATTCTATTGTAGTCTGGACAAGAAATATTATACTTGGATAAAAGAATGTCAGATCTGAGAGGCAGTCAACTTCATGTGTTTAACTATAGTTCACTTGAGACAAGCCCCTTAGTCAGATCAACGATAACTCACAAACTGGTTTAGCAGTGCTTTACTTCTAATCTTTCAGCTCACACATTCGTTGCAGTGCCGGTAAGGAAGTAAAATAAGTATAAATACTCCTTGCTCAGACCAAGACTCCCAGTTGTATCAAGAAGATCTGTGCATAGTAACTGGGGCCAGCCAAATCTCTTACCTGGACTCTGTACTAGACAGGAATTACTGTTTAGTCATGGCCAGCTCTGGAGCGGGAGATCTTCCAGTATTTATGGCCAGATATGCAGACAACCCACATGTTTCCTCTCTCTGGGATGAGCCAGTGAAATGATGTCTCATATATCCTACATAGTAGGACCTAGGTATCTAGTTGGGGAGTAGAAGGGTCTTACCATTAATTTAGTCATGAATGACAGTATGTTTATTAGCCAAAGGATCAATGTTTAGCAGCATGAACTCAAGAGCAGAACCCTGATTTGTCAGTTCCTTGTATTACTGAGATGAAGCAGATGGCAAAGTTAAAAGAACTGAAATCAAAACTCTCAGCTTAGGTTTACACTTAACTGCATCACCTTTTACTACCTTGTGACTGGCTGCAGAGGGGAAAAAAAGCTTGATATTCTGTAGCTGTAAAACACCTAAATACAAGAATGGGAAGGAATATTACTGCATTCCTCAGGCCACAGGAGAGGATCCTTGCACCTGAGAAGATGCCTGACATCATTGATGAGTTCTCAGCCTTTTATTGAAGCAAAAGCCTTTTTTTTTCACTGAATGTGTCTAAACTGAAAGAGAATATTATGTTTCTAAGTCAGATAAGCCAGGCTCAGCTGCAAAATAGATAGGTGCTTTCACTCATTCCTACAATGTTAGCCATACCATTTTGAAATGATTGATTTTTCATCAGAGGTCAACATTCAACTTGATTGTATTCAACTTTAAAATTAAAAAGATTTATTTTTAAAGGGAATGGAGTTATATAAAACAAAACCAAAGTCACTTCCTTCCCCCAATGGAATGGGTTTTTTATGTGTTTTACTCTGAAAAAAACCCTAATGTATGCATTATGTTTTCAACTCCCGGCAGTCTTAACAGGTAAAGTTAAGTTATTAATTCCTATTGACATGAAAACTTAAAAATTATTTGTAAAAAGTCTTTATCTTTCTAATTCTTAAAAACATATATAGATTAAAAAATTATTTGTGCCATAGAGATAAATTATGTAAATGTTGAGCCTGTGATATTTCTTACCTTGCAATGGGAATTAGAAATTTCTTTATAGAAACTGAACTCAGCATTAATTTCAAGTAATTAGTATGAGTTCTGTATTGAAGTTCAAAGTCTGTAAAGATTTGGAATATTTTACCCGTAGTACAATCAGATCTTCATCATTATTAGCACCGCAAAAATCTTAATCAAAATAGCATAATAGAATTCCCAATTTATAATGAATTACGTAATTCATGACAGACCCTGAGATTTTTATAGGAGTGATCTAGTGCTGGATAGTCTTGATTGTCAGAAATTTCAATTGTCACTGAACCTAGTAATTACAAAATGTGTGTGGTCTTCCCTGGAAATCTACTTTATAGAAATCAGTTGATGCAAATCTGTGTTTTATTTTTTAAGAGTTTTTGTTTGTTTCTCTCCCTTGATCACAAAGAATTTACTGTAAAATTTTATGCTGTCTTAAAAGTACTAAAAATACCTGGATTTTATAATTTCTGTCACTCTTTAAAATGAGAAATTACAGTTCCTTCTTTATCATCTATTTCTAATGGAATACAGCAGTCATGAAACAAAACAAAACAAAGCACAACACAACACAACACAACACAACACAACACAAAAGAAAACAAAAACCAAACTAAACTAAACTAAGCACTGCTGCATGGCCTTTTTTTTTTCCAGGTTTCTGGTGGCTAATTCTTTCTTCCATCATTAGCTCATTCATCTGTGCAATTTTATAATTTCCATAACTACTGAAATAGCCTCTGAAATCAAAGACAGTTCTCCATAAAGAGATGCAAAGGTTTTGGTCTCATATTTCTTCATGGAAAAAGATCCAGCTCCATTTCACCAACTTTAGCTGCTTAAAAGTTTGATTTCTTGCCTAAGTTACTGAGAATCCCTCACTAGTGAAATCCCAAGATGCTTATCTTCAACCTAGAGAAGCTTAGAAAACTAAAATGGTGTAGCTTCCTCATTTTGGAATGGCAAAAGTTAGGGCACAAGGCTCCCATCTGGAGCCGTAATTTTTTAAAATCACAGTACTATCACGACTTGGAGTGTAAGGTTTTCTTAGTGCATCGTCCAAATACACTCTGGACACTATAGAAGAAGGGTTCTGCGGTGTTGTGCATTTAATTAAGACATATTTCTTAAAGTTCATGAAGAAAATACAAAGTTACCTATCCAAAATGAGTAAAATGTCTTTCCATATTAATGTCCTGCCCTCCTGCTGTCCTCTTGGGTGTTTTTTGTGTTTCATTTAGTTTCTGAATGAAACACGAACTATGTTTTGCAAAAATTAAGAAAAATGTATTCTGATGAGAAGTCAAAACATATTTTAGGCTGCAAGTATTTTAAAGCTGCAAAGATTTAGTTTAGTTTAGCTTTTATTCTATTTTGTTTTGGTTTGCTTTGCTTTCTTTTAATCATCTCCTATGATAAATAGCAGAAAAAAAGAGTGCTTTTAGTCCTTTCAGAATTCGTAACTGTGCTAAAAGTGTTAGAGGAGACTGTTCAGAATTTCAGTGAGAGGATACCTATGGTTGTCTCTGCCTCTCAGCCTGAAGGTCAAGCCATTAGGAAGTTTCTGATAGCACTTATTGTACTTTAATTGAAACTGAATCAGCGTACTGTTACAGGACTGGTTTTGGTTTCCCATATTCCTTCCTCCTTAACTGTTGTAAAATGTCCCTGTCCTTCCTGAGAATGTTTATTTTGAGTTTCTGTGTAAGTCTGAAGTAAGCTGTTGGTGTGTTACCACCTTTTAATAACTTATATTTTATCCCTCTGATGTTACACAAAGGAAAGACTGATCATTTTTTTTTTTAATTCACAGTCTTCTCTTTCCTCACTTCAGTCTTCCATGCACATGGAAAGAAATGAATTCCCTAGAGAGGCCTCTGTTCTCTCAAGCATCAAGACAACTCTGCTATCTCCCAGGGATAGAGTAGCACCATAGCAATGCAATCTGATCAAGTACTAGAGCCCTGGGTTTTATGCTGGATGTGAAGTCACTGGCAAAGACCATAGCAGACTGAACTGAATACTACCTTGAGGGAAAAAAAAGAAATCCCCCTCAAGCACAGCAATACTTTACGTAAGAGCAAACATCAGACTTACTGTTTGACTGTTCATTATTTAACTCAAAAGGAAGGGGACTGACTTTTCTAGGTACTAACATGCTAAGAACTACTTCATTAAAAAGAAAAACAGGTCTCAAACCATTAACAACACAGGAAAGTATTCCTTTTATTATACAATAAAATTTAAATGTATACCTCTATCTGATATTTATAGTGGCCATAGAACTAAACATTTGTGTTGACATATATCTTCCCTGGAGTCTACCATTATTCTGATAGTTTGGGGGTTTCTGCATATTCAGGTGTTCATTGTACAGTGTCTGTCTGAACAGGCACTACAAGTTCACGTCGTTAAGCTTTTCTCCACGTGAGGGCTAGAAATTTCCCTTGAAATATAGGCAGAGATTTTGATGTAATCTCACGACCTCAAAACACAAGTGAGACTCTAGGGCAGGGCCCTTGCTTTTATCTTGTCTTCAGCTGGAGGGTGGGAGATTACATTGACGCAACTGAGAAGTAATATTTCTACTGCTGTGGCCCTATGAAACTGTCTTCTTCAAAGTAATATACGTAATTTTGGTTGAGGTTTCTGAGTTATTTCTCCTGCTCTTTAGATGAAATTCTAAAAATTAATGTCTTTCACTTTGTGTGTGCTTTTCTTTCGTTAAGGAAATGTACAGATAGAGAATGCACAGCAACATATCCTGTGTGGTAAGAACAAATGAGGTACTAAATGGTGTGGCACAGTAACTGAATGGAGAATAAAAGAGCCATCCTGAATCCTTTTAAAAATAATATGGATTATGCTATACAGAAATACCAGTACAAAACACACAGAACTATCTGAACATTTTTTTAGAGCAGATTAGTTGAGAAAATACAAATTTTATTCTCTATATGGTTATCTTATGTTTTAACCTCTTCCTTATATCATCTATTCACTTGAAGTATATGGTTCATAGCCTGCTGTTCTTGTATGCAAATAAGAAGTAGGTACTGCAAAGATTAATTCTAATTGATAAGTAGTATCAACATATTTAACAAAAAAATTAGAATTATTATTGCCTCTTTTTTTTTTTTTTTTTCTTCACAACACACAAACAAATAGAACTCCATTAGCAGGAAAGAATTCAGTCATTATTTCGTGCTGATGTTATTTTGTATCAGATCTGAGGCTGCTGTATCAATTAAGTTTTCCAATGAGTGATGTAAATGGGAGTTGAGTTCTCTGTTTATTCCCAGGTATAACAAGAAAACTTATGGGAAGGTGTTATTCCAAGTGACATGTTAACACAAGATAATGTGATTTATACTCAATTTCTACCATACATGGAGACAGAAGAACAGAAACTGAGAACCACCACTCTTCCAGAGAAATCACAGAAAAACTCGTGTCACATAAAACATTCCATGTGCTAGGACTAAGGTGAACACAGATAGCAAGATAGACCTTGGACCTTTCTACAAGAGGGAAATATAGGAGCACCCACTATGTCTCCATACACTGTCTACAGAGAGAGACACGTCCCACCCTGGATGTCACCTGGTGTCTCACATCTGCTAGCTGTGCTGGCTCTCTTTTGCCTGCCAGGAAAATTAATTCCCAAACAGATTTCTTGAAGGAAAATGAACAACGTTAAGCCAAAAATTACGGCTCCCTGGTCTCTGTCTCCCTCTCACTGTCTATTTAATACCTTTTTGTGCACACAGTAATATTCTGTTGTTACAAGGAACATGCCTTAGAAAATTTTCAGGAATACAGACTAGCCAAGATCCCATAAAAAGAGCCAGAACTTTACATTGACACTCTACAGGAGCCTTTAGTATGTTCTCTTCACTAAAGAAAACATGGAATGATCAATTCAGATGAAAAAAAATTCCAATGTGTATATCTGATATGAAAGGTTTGTTTTTGTGGGTTTGTTGTTGTTGTTGTGGGTTTTTTTGTTGTTGGGTTTTTTTTGCCTTTTTTTTTTTCAGATACTGACACCTATTATCTGTACTTGAGTAAAGAAATTTCACTTTAATAATTTTTCTATATTTAAAAAATTGTGTAATTACATATGTTTTATATGTTGCACTAATTAGACAATGGAGTTACAGGTGTTATAATAGTGTGAGCTCAATGCTCACGACACTCAATGTTAAATCTTCACAAGATTTTTTTTCTTCTCCTCCATTAGTAGGATATCAGTTAGACATGCCTTTTTTTGTATGCATAACTGAAAAATATTTTAATGTTCTGTGGAAATGCTGCTTGCCTTTTTCACTTAGCATTAGGTCTTTTCCTCAAAAACTACCTTCCTTTCTGATCTGCGATGTTACTTCTTTGATGCTATCTGTTCCACGGAAGTATCCAGATTCCTAGGAATTTATTCTACCTGTGGATGGTTCTGCATTTCCCTAAAAGCAACAAAACAACTCCAACTCAACAAATCAAGAAATATCTTCCTCTATTTCTGAGTTTCACTCAGGTAAAGTGGAAGAGTGGAAGAGGAGCATTTACAGATCATAAAAGGAGGGCCTGACCACTTGGGAAGAGTACAAGGCCGTTGTCAGAGCATGTAGGGAGGCAACGAGGAAAGCTAAGGCCTCCTTAGAGTTAAGCCTGGCAAGAGGGGTCAAGGACAACAGGAAGAGCTTCTTTAAATACATGGCAGATAAA